>OX377621.1:153291629-153346629 GCA_947397865.1 Polietes domitor | reverse complement strand
AAAATGGCCGCTGATAGAATCATGGAATTCGGTGTATACATTCCTCTGACCGCATAGCCACGTAAAATATTTTTTTTTTCAAGTTCGTACTTTATTTTGTTGCTTTTACGACAAAAAATGGTAGAATCATGAAGTTGTCTTATACTGCGTACGTGAGAGATAAGGTATTTTCAAAATTTATACTTTTGAAATTAAAATAGGATGGAAATACAACCAACCAAACGACTGTAGCTGAAAGTACACTCTCTATCCCCCAATATTTTGGGTATTTATGATTGCTCCCTTATATTTACTTTATGAATTGAAGTATTATATCCATTATATATATGGCTTATTAATTAAATTTCTTATTTTCATACAGTTAAAATTTGTTGCGGACATTCCTTTTGTAGCTTGGAAGCACCACAAAGAAAATAAAAGTTTTAGCGGGCGAAATGGGACAAAAAGGGATAAAATATGGTACCAATGATACGACAACAGCTAGAATCATGAAATTCGGTGTGTACATCCCTCTAATTGCATAGACACGTAAAATAGAGGGATTTTTCGAAATTCGTACTTTTAAGGGATATAATTAAAAAGAGGGATAAAAATGGAACCTACCAAACCGCTGAAGTTTAAATCATGAAATTAGGTGTATGCATTCTGACATTCATAAAGACTCGAAAAAGGTTTTTTTGCGAAAATTTGGGTGGAGAATGGGGCGAATGGGGATATCTTCAAAATTTATACTTTTCTTATCACTTTGTCTGTATCTGGAAATGCTTCTTTCTAATGGCGACTGACAATCGCCTAATATTTAGGCATGTTCACTTTCACAATTACAGCTTTTTATTTATATATAGTAGTCGATTTTAAACAGTGCGCATAAGTATACATTATAGTTTGAAATAGTAATCAAATATAGTAATGTGCATAAACATATCACAATTTCCGTAATATGGTACTGTACTTCTATGTAAAGTCGACATCCTTTAATCTGCTGGTAATACTGTGGAATGCACTCCGTGGTGGAGGGTATATAAGATTCGGCCCGGCCGAACTTAACGTCTTCTTACTTGTTTTTTATTTATAGTGTTATTAATTTGTACATGTTTTTCCACATGTGAAACCCCATATTTAATCACTTTCTACCCATGAACGGCGCTTAAGTGGCAGTGTTTGTCTTCTCGCGTTATTGTTTTTTGTTTTTTTGCTCTTATGGCCGTTCTTTTTCGGAAATTTCAAATTAATGTTGGCAATTAACATTTTCTCCACACCCATTTTTGCAGCCCAACCAATTAAGAGCAACAAAAGTTCACGCGAATACGCATTCCGCCAGCAGGCGAATGCGAATTGATTTCACTTCGCGCTCTTTTGGCGCACAATCATTGAAATTTGAAATGTGAGTGTGGCGCGAGCGTACATATTTAAATTAAACACACATATTTAGTGATTGTTAATTGACACTTATATACAACATTTGTCGAGTTGCTGTGGATGTTGATGTTGTTGTTTCTCTCGCGCGCACACACACATATATCACGTTTAATTTAAATCGTATCAGGAGACCTATTTGTTATAAATCTTGTTTGGCTTTTTGTGTTTTTTTCCTTTTTTTTTGACTCAGTTTGGTGAACATATGTATGCAGTTATTTTGTTGTGTCCGATTTGAATTCAATTTGAAATAATTTTCACACTTTAATATGACATTTTTCAAAAAATGTGTTTGTTTTTTTTTTTCAATTTTTTTCACCTCTGGTGCTGCTAGTTTGTATTGAAATGTGTGGGGGCTGACAGTTCATTAAAATAAAATAATTCTAATAAATGTTGCAGTTGAAAATGTTTGACATCTGCTGGCGAATGATTGATGATGCAACTGGAATTAGGCTCCGCCACAGTGATCACAAGTGCCACAGGTGGCGCGTAGTTGGAGGTTGGCGTGAGAAACAAAATTGAACAGTCGTTAAAGCAAATCTATTTTTCTATTTTTGTAGCTATTATCCGTTGCCAAAAGTAGTTTTCGCATCAACCCACAATATTTTGTGAAAGGGAACTCAGTAGAAGAGTGTAAATACGACTATGCATGCGTAGGACTCCCACTTCCATAAATGATTACGCATTAAGTACAGAAATCATAAGGCTTGCCAGCATGCCCCGCTTTTGCAAGAGATACATGGCTTTTTACTTCTACAAGAAGGGTCATAACTTCTACAATTATCTATAGATATTTTACATAGAACCATTTTCTTCGTTATAATTATAGCTATGAAAAAAGTTAACAAAATACTTTATTTGTCTTCTGATAATCGATCGAAATTAACGAACGGTTGTTAATTTTTCTAAAAAAATGGGATTTATTTTCCCCGCTTTGGGAATTCTGGGATTTTTTCTTCGAAATTAAAGAATGGCGATGATTTTTCTAAAAAATCTAATTTTTGGAATTCATTGTCCCCGTTTTGGTAATTTTGGGATTTGTATATGAGGTATCGCAATAACTGTTTTTGAAAACAAAATAGATTTTGAATTTTTAGATAGTTTTTTGTTGTTTTCAAGAACAGTATATAAAATTCATATAAAATTCCAACAATTTCCAAAATGGGGAAAATAAATCCCAATAATTTGATTTTTTTAGAAAAATAATCACCATTAAAATATATATATTGTATTCTGAAATTAAAAAAAATAGATTGTAAAAAAATCAAAATTTTGGAATTTATTTTCCCCATTTTGGGAATTGTGAGATTTTTATATAAGGCACCGAAAAACTGATTTTGAAAACCAAAAATAATTTGCATTCGTGTTACTTTGAGGTATCACAGTGTTTGTGATAAAAATCCCACAATTCTCAAAATGGGGAAAATAAATTCCAAAATTTTGATTTTTTTGAATCTATTTTTTTTTTGAAAAATAATCGCCATTAAAATATATATATTTGTCTTTCTAAATTTAAAAAAATAGATTAAACAAATCAAAATATTGGAATTTATTTTCCCCATTTTGGGAATTGTGGGATTTTTATATGAGGCACCGAAAAACTGTTTTTGAAAACAAAAAATAATTTGCAATCGTGTTACTTTGAGGTATCACAGTGTTTGTGATAAAAATCCAACAATTCCCAAAGCCGGGAAAATAAATATCCAAAAATCGCTAAATTCCAAACGAGAATCAGAAGAAGAAAAAATTAAGTTTTTACTTTTGAAAATGGTGCTTTGGTTTTCGGTAATAAATCAATCGTGTTACTTTTGAGAAGCCGGTTTTGTGATATCTCTTATATGAGGTATCACAGTATTTGTGATAAAAATCCAACAATTCCCAAAGCCGGGAAAATAAATATCCAAAAATCGCTAAATTCCAAGCGAGAATCAGAAGAGGAAAAAATTAAGTTTTTACTTTTGAAATTGGTGATTTGGTTTTCGGTAATAAATCAATCGTGTTACTTTTGAGAAGCCGGTTTTGTGATATCTCTCTAATAAAAATCACACAATTCCCAAAACGGGGAAAATAAATACCAAAAAAATTATTTCTTAAGAATTTAGTTCGATCGAGTATAAGAAGACTAAAATTATTTTCAGCAGCTGCATCCGTTAAGTTTCTACCTTGCTAAAAAATGCCACAATCTTCATATAAAAAATCCCAAAGTTGGCAAAACGGGGATAATAAAACACAAAAATTTACGTTTTTTTATGAAAAATAACCGACAATCGTTAATTTCGGTCGGAATTTTAGCAGCTGCGTCCGTAGATAAAATATTAATATAAATAATAATATTTTTAAATAAAAATATTTTTAGCAAAAAAATCCACAATCCTCATCATCATCATATACAAATCCCACAAGTCCCAAAACGGGGAAAATAAATCCCAAAAATTATTTTTTTTGAGAAAAATAGGCGCCATTCGTTAATGTCGGAATGAGAAGACAAAAAAATATTTTTAGTAGCTGCGTCCGTAGATAAAGTTGTTACCTTTGAAATCAGAGTTTTGGGTTTCGAGAATTCATTGTCGAAATAAATTATTTTTTATGAGAATTGGTCATATTCTCGTGATCGCTCAGTTGGATTATTTCATTATTTTACTTAAACTTAGAAATTATTATCACTATAAATAAATATATAAAATATAACATTTAAAAAATAAAATTTTTGGGATTTATTTTCCCCGTTTTGGGAATTCCAGGATTTTTCTAATGCGGTATCACAAAACCGGTTTCTTAAAAGTGTGATACGTTTGATTAACGAATGGCGGTTATTTTTCTAAAAAATCAAATTTTTGGGATTTATTTTCCACGTTTTTGGAATTATGGGATTTTTATATGAGGTATCACAAAAACTGTTTTTGAAAGCGATTCACGAATTTACAAATTAGCTGTGTTACTTTTGAGAAACCAGTTTTTTATGATTCCTCATATAAAAATCCCACTATTCTCAAAAACGGGAAAAATAAATCCCAAAAATTATTTTTTTAGAAAAATAGACGTCATTCGTTAATTTCCAGTGAGCAGCTTTGAAATTAGAGATTTGGATATCAAGAATTAATTGTCAAAATTAGAGAGAGAGAGATGGTCATATCCCACCAATCCGGCTAAGCGAATTATTGTAGTCAACCATATATATAAATCCCATAATCTTCATATAAAAATTCCACAATTCAATTCGTTAATTTGGAGCGAGAATCAGAAGACACAATATTTTTTAACAAAAATACCACAATTATTATCATACTAATACAAAATTTCCACAAAAAATTGATTTTTTAGAAAAATAACGGTCAATCATTATCATTATTTTTAGCAATTAAAATTTAAAAAAAAGTTTTTATTATTGAAATCCGAGCTTTGAGTTTCGGGAATTAATTGTCACACTAAAATATTTTTTATGCGAATTGGTCATATTCTATTTAACCGGCTGGGCGAATTATTGTAGTCATCCACATATAAAAATCCCACAATCCTCCTCCTCCTGATATAAAAATCCCACGATCCCCAAAACGGGGAAAACAAATCCAAAAAAATCTATTTTTTTAGAAAAATAACCGCAATTCGTTAATCAATCGTATTACATTTGAGAACCCGATTTTGTGACATTTCCTATAAAAACCCGACAAAACTCCTATGAAAATCCAACAAAACGGGGAAAATAAATTACAAAAATTTGCTATTTTTTAGAATAAAACGCCATTCTTTAATTTGATCGAGGATGAGAAGACAAAAAATTATTTTTAGCAGCTACGTCCGTAGATAAAATCAAGTTTTTACTATTGCAATCCGAGTTTTGGGCTTTAAGAATTAATTGTCAAAATAAATTATTATTTGTTATGGGAATTGGTCATATTATAGTGAAACGGCTGGGCGAACTATTGTAGTCATCCATATATATAAATCCCACAATTCTCATCATCCTCACATAAAAATCCCCAAAACGGGGAAAACAAATCCCAAATTATTTTACTTGAACTTAAAAATTATATAAATCCCAAAAATTTATTTTTTTACAAAAATAATCGCCATTCTTTAAATTCAGAACGAGAATCAGAAGACAAAAAAATAAAAATCCCCAAAATGGGGAAAACAAATCCCAAATTATTTTACTTGAACTTAAAAATTATATAAATCCCAAAAATTTATTTTTTTACAAAAAAAATCGCCATTCTTTAAATTCAGAACGAGAATCAGAAGACAAAAAAATAAAAATCCCCAAAATGGGGAAAACAAATCCCAAATTATTTTACTTGAACTTAAAAATTATATAAATCCCAAAAATTTATTTTTTTACAAAAATAATCGCCATTCTTTAAAATCAGAACGAGAATCAAAAGACAAAAAAAAATAATTTTTGCCAGTTGCATCCACAGAAGAAAATAAGTTTTTACTTTTGAAATTGGTGCTTTGGGTCTCAAGAATTAATGTTCATCATAAATTAGTTTTAATGAGAATTGGTCATATTCTACTGATCCGGCTATATAAAAATCCCACAATCTTCATATAAATATCCCGAAAGGGGGGAATTGGTCATATTTTAGCGAATTATGGTAGTCATTCATATATAAAAATCCCACAATCCTCATATAAAAATCCCGAAAGGGGGGAATTCATTCATATTCTAGTGATCCGGCTGAGCGAATTGTTGTATTCATCCATAATCCCAAAATCCTCATCATCCACATATAAAAATCCAACTATTCCTAAAACGGCGAAAATAAATCCATATTTATTTATAGTTTTTTTTTTATAAAAATAACCGCAATTCTTTAATTATTGGGGATGAGAAGACAAAACAATATTTGTAGCAGTTACGTCCGTAGATAAAATTAAGTTTGTACTATTGCAATCCGAACTTTGGGCTTTGAATTGTCAAAATAAATTATTATTTTTTATGAGAATTGGTCATATTCTAGTGAATCGGCTGGGCGAATTATTGCAGTCGTCCATATATAAAAATCCCACAATCCCCAAAACGGGGAAAATAAATCCCAAAAATTTTTTTTTTAGCCGCCATTCGTTAATTTCCAGCGAGGGCTTTAGAGAATTAATTGCCACATTATATTATTTTCTATGATACTGCGATCACAATGTTTAAAATATGAATTATTTTTATCATCTGCTGCTGAGTAGATGTAACAATATCAGCCTGTCCGTCCAACCGTTTGTGGTCCATTTAAAGTTTCCCCCTCCATTTACGCACTTCTTTAGGAATATCTAACCGTTGTGCAAACCAATTCAATGTTGGACTTCATATCCAACTATGTGCGACATTTTCCTATGCGCAAGTGTTTCGTGGCGGGTTTTCTTTTCAACGTCCCGAACGCGCCGCCGTAAATCACCTAAGTGAGACCTATCCTAATTTTCCGTCAATAGAAATTTATCCATGATAACATGATTTTTTGACATGTTGCTGAATAGAAAACAATGCTGGCCGAACAAAGCAAAAAAGAAAAAAAAACAACGCTTGCACGCATGCGCACACAATCAGAACAGAAATCTGAGAAACGATTTTCCCATTGATTTTAATTAAAATGTCCGTTTTGGAAGATTGCCTTGGCCTAATTTTTTCTTTATTTCTATTAAGCGCACAACAATTACACGTCAGATTGAAATAAAACAACGCACGCGGAGGGAGAGAGCGAGAGAAGAGAAAAAAAAAAAACTGTTCCAACTGTTATGGTAACATAAATCTGCTAAGATTAAACCGGCCAAGAAAAAAAAAAACAAATGGAAACAGCCACCTCAACTGCATGAGAACAAGGTGTGTCGCACAGCTCCGGCCGGGCTACATGCTGAGCAAAGTGCGTCCGTCTACAGATAGACTCGTAACGAACAAATTTATTTTCATTTGTCTTTTTTCGTTGTTGTTGTGTTTTGTTGTTTTTGTTTTTATTTTCCCAATATCACTGTAACATTGCGTAATATTCGTATCGCAGCTTTTTCAAATTTCCACTTTTTTTATGTGTCCCTCTCTCTCTCACTCTCTCTCTCTTTCTTAGGAACACCCAGAATATGCCTTCAGCTATGGCGTCAAAGATTTGCACACGGGCGATGTCAAGTCGCAGTGGGAGTCGCGTGAGGGCGATGCCATAAAGGGCCACTACAGCGTGCTGGAGCCGGACGGCTCCATACGCACCGTCACCTACACGGCCGATGCCAAGTCCGGCTTCAATGCGGTGGTCAAAACGGTGGGCGCCAATTCCCATCCGGTAACGGACACCCCCCACTCGCGGGCCGATAGTAAAGCCGACGACACATCCCAGTCGAAGATCAATCACTATAGCCGCGATCAAGAGCACATTGTCCTGAGCTCAGACATTAAGCCGCTGAAGAAACCCATCGAGGATCTTACACACTCCCACCCGAAAATACCCAGCCTCATTGAGTTCAAGCCTCATGCTCGCATACGACAAGTGCCCATGGAGCTGGAGCCGGGCATGCGCGAACGTTTGAAGGAGGCCCGCGAAGACTACTACAAACAGGTGTCGCAGGACAACCACAACGCCTACAAGGCTCCAACTTCGGCCGAGGAACGTTTGAAGGAGGCTCGCGACGACTACTACAAACAGATGTCGCCGCGCGACAACCACAATCTCTTCCAGCCGGCGCCCCTGCAGCATGAGGACAACGAATGGAAGGCCATGGTGGTGGATGAACGCAAACCCCATCATGGCTATGCCCTGAGCCAAGGCTACCAACAAGTGGAGGATTATCTCCACCCGGTGTCACATTACAACAGCGACAAACAGCCGCCCAAACATTTGCACAAATCCCATCTGAACACGGACTTCATAGGCTCAAAGCCTCATCATCCGCCTCATCGCTATCAGATCACGGCGCCCTCACAACCGGATCCCCACTCGAATGCCATACCCTTCCAGAACCACAAGACGGGTGTGAAAACCACTCCCGGCCTTAAGCACTATGCCTCGTTGCCGCAAAAGTACTTGAACACTAAGCCACGCCATGACTACTCCGCCTATTTCCAGCATAAATCGAAGAAGCCACGCAGATTGGAGGGCAAGGGCTTGGAGTCCTTAGAATTCTCGGACGAAGAAGAGGAGCAGAATGCCGCCTCCGCCAGCTTAGTTCAGTCCATGGTCAAGCGGGACAAGAAGCACATGGCACCCATGTATGCCAGACACTATGGACCGGTGGATTCGTATCACAAGCGGCCCTTGCCCTATCGTCGGCTTTGAGTTCGTTAACTTAACCACAATTAAGGATAATGACATAGTATTTATAAAGAGTGCTGAAATGCAAATGGAGCTAACTCACATAATAATAAAAATCACGAATTTCCTTAGTTCAATTAAGGAAATATTGATGTGTTAGTTATGTCCGTTTGCATTTAAGCCAACGTTAAATTTTAAATATTTGTTGTTAATTTATTTATATTATCTCTAAGTTAATTTAAATTATTACTTTTGTTAGGTTAAAGAGTTTAATTTTGAATTGAAATAAAAGAAAAATTTTTATAGAGTTTCTAATTTACAAAGTTTTCATGTACAACTCCATGGGATAGTAGTCATGGCAGATTCTAAATATATTACATTGAGGTAGGAAATCCAATTGAAATCTCTACTTCTTTTTGGGAAAGCAAACGGCCTTCGAAATCTTTATCCGTCCGATGAAGCCCAACAATGTTGTTAGGTCTAGGTTAGGTTGTCACATAAGGAACGACTATACAAGTTCCACCGGATACACTCCGTCTCAAGCAGGATTTGAAGACACTTCGAAATTCTCGACTCAACTTTTTCACTACAAGAGTGTGGAAAAACACACAACTTCAAGAGCAAAAAGCAAGCAAAAAGACTCCTAATAATAAACTATGTGCTCAAATCAACCGAGCGACTTTTGGATGCAAACTCTTGATTGAACAGGTACACTACGGCCGTCATACATTTTAAGTATCAAGCTAGGTTTGAAGAGACTCTCAAACTCGACTCAACGCTTTCACTACAACACCGTAAGACAAATTTCAATTTTTTTTAACACATGAGCAAGACCTTATACACGTGAAACTAGAGGCTCTCTGGAGTAAAACTGCGTTTACAGTTTTTCATTCTCTGGTCATATGTCCTTTTTAGAGGACTTTAAAGTTTTAAAGGACATTTAAATAGAAAAAAATATTTTATATATTTCTACTCATCCTACGATGCTGAGATAAAAAGCATATGAAAGAGGAGACTCCCCTCGAATTGGCAAAAATATTTGTGTTGTTATATCAGGACAAAAGGACCTTATTCAAGTCCTTTCAGAATTTTGTCCTTTAATATCCTTGAGAATGTCCAACCATTTCATCCAGAAAAAATATATGTTAAGGACATTAATATACGCTAACACGTTGCTGAATTTCATTGTACTCACTTTGTTAGTCTCCTTTTAAAAGCACTTTAAAGTTTTAAGGGACATACAAAATTCAAAAACTTTTAATATACATACAATGTATATGGAGTCAAAGACAAGAATTTCAGATGCAGTTTTACGGCTGTCACATTTCTAATTATGTGTAAGACAACAATATTTATTTATTAATCCATTATTTTTTTTCTTTTAATATTAAACATGTACAAAATTAAAATTTAACTTGACCAAACTCATGACTACATTGTCCTTTAATGTGATAGAAGTTTATGTAACTACATAAGTATATAAGTATAAAAAACTATTTAAAAATTTCGATATTAGCGTCCTTCTCAGGTAAACCGTATACATTTCTGTTGGCGCTTATGAATAGTATTGGTATCGCGACAAAGTGTCCAACAATACTCTGCCAACATATGGCAAGTATTTTTTCCATGGAAGCGATTTTCAATTGTGGTAAGATCTTGGTGAAATCGTTCACCATGCTCGTTACTAAAATCACCTAAGTTGCTTGGGAACGAAAACGATGTAAGAATTTTAGTACAATTTCGGGATCACTAACGATTTTCATCCGTCATTAGTGGAAGCACAAATTTCAAAAACACTTTGTAACTGAAAAGCGCTCTTAAGGGGAGACCGGATCACCGAATGAAAAACTGTGACCGTACTTTTAATTCACGGGGGTTCCAGTTTTATGTGTATATCCATTTGTTCATGTGTTAGATTTTATTTAAAAAAAAATTGGTTAATATTAGGGAGTTACGTATATATATATTTTTTATAGTACATTTTGAAATTATTTGTACACTAAACTAACAAAGTGAGTACAATGAAATTCAGCAACGTGTTAGCGTATATTAATGTCCTTAACATATAAAGGGTGATTTTTTAAGAGCTTGATAACTTTTTTTTAAAAAAAAACGCATAAAATTTGCAAAATCTCATCGGTTCTTTATTTGAAACGTTAGATTGGTCCATGACATTTACTTTTTGAAGATAATTTCATTTAAATGTTGTCCGCGGCTGCGTCTTAGGTGGTCCATTCGGAAAGTCCAATTTTGGGCAACTTTTTCGAGCATTTCGGCCGGAATAGCCCGAATTTCTTCGGAAATGTTGTCTTCCAAAGCTGGAATAGTTGCTGGCTTATTTCTGTAGACTTTAGACTTGACGTAGCCCCACAAAAAAAGTCTAAAGGCGTCAAATCGCATGATCTTGGTGGCCAACTTACCGGTCCATTTCTTGAGATGAATTGTTCTCCGAAGTTTTCCCTCAAAATGGCCATAGAATCGCGAGCTGTGTGGCATGTAGCGCCATCTTGTTGAAACCACATGTCAACCAAGTCAAAAAGTTGGATATCATCTCACGGTAGCGCTCACCATTCACAGTTACGTTACGATTCGCATCATCTTTGAAGAAGTACGGTCCAATGATGCCACCAGCCCATAAACCGCACCAAACTGTGACTTTTTCTGGATGCATTGGTAGCTCTTGCAATGCTTCTGGCTGATATTCACTCCAAAATCGACAATTCTGCCTATTTACGTACCCATTGAGCCAAAAATGAGCTTCGTCGCTGAACACAATTTCTTTCTTTCTGAACTTTCTTAACAGAGCACGCATTTTGATAATAAAATTCAATGATTTGCAAGCGTTGCTCGTTAGTAAGTCTATTCATGATGAAATGTCAAAGCATACTGAGCATCTTTCTCTTTGACACCATGTCTGAAATCCCACGTGATCTGTCAAATACTAATGCATGAAAATCCTAACCTCAAAAAAATCACTCTTTATTTTTTCTGGATGAAATGGTTGGAAATTCTCAAGGATATTAAAGGACAACATTTTGAAAGGACTTGAATAAGGTCCTTTTGTCCTGATATAACAACACAAATATTTTTGCCAAATCGAGGGGAGTCTCCTACTTCATTTGCTTTTTATCTCAGCATTGTAGGATGAGTAGAAATATATAAAATATTTTTTTCTATTTAAATGTCCTTTAAAACTTTAAAGTCCTCTAAAAAGGACAAATGACCAGAGAATGAAAAACTGTAAACGCAGTTTTACTCCAGAGAGCCTCTAGTTTCACGTGTATAAGGTCTTGCTCATGTGTTAAAATTAGTGTTGTACAGTGCAATCAGCAAGAGCTGAGAAGAACTCACAACTCCAAGAGTCAAGCAAGCAAAAAGACTACTCAGGCAAATCAATATTGTTCGCGAATTCATCAAGTTTAGTGATCGCTTTAATCGCGGCTTAGCTATCCATGCATATCATCGTCCCCGTGTTCGTGATTGTTGGGCTAAGTCTGTGGGCCTTCTCTCTCCTGCTGTTGATGTGGACCTTCCATCTTAGCTTTCGATCCAGGATAACTCTCTGTTATTTAACATTACCGATAATTTAAATAGTCTTCACCAGAAATGTCTGCTAGCTGTAAGGGCCGATCTTTCTCTTCATTTTAAATAACAGATCGGGCTTACGTTGAGACCAGTTGGTCGTACCCAGTTATAAGATATGATGAATGGTTCATTGGTTCATTGTGTTTGAATTCTTCTTCAGTTAAAATCCTCAGTAGAGTATTTATGGTAGTCACCCACAAGAGTATAGATAAAACAAGTAAGTAAGCGTCAGTCGGCTGAACCGACTAATATATACCCTCACTCTGGTAAAATATCTGGGAAAATATGTTTTAAGGATTTAAATTTTATTTAGGGCAGGCTATTTTGTGTGGAAAGTACTAGAAAGTACGTGGAACATGGTCCCAGCTTCCACATTTAAAAAAACATTTGTAAAACCATGATCAAATATCAGGTCATAGTGGATTTCAGGAACCAGTATAGAAGTTATAAATGATTTAATTTTCTTAGAATGGGTCAAAAACCATAAATATTTTATAGGTTCAAAGTGATTATAAAAACCATTTTCTAATATCAAATTGCAACTGGTTTCGGCAATCCGAATGGAATGAAATTTCATTTTGACCAAAGGTTATACCAACTTGTGAAGGAGGTAGCAGAAGGGGTGTGCCAATATGGTCCGTATTTCAGGTGAATGCAACTTCTATAAAAAACATTGCCGAATGTCAAATTTCAGAGTATTCAGATCATCCGTATATAAGTTATAACAGCTTTAATTTTAAGTAGTTTAGGTTGATTTTTCGAACTTAATCTACGATTGGGAAAAATATTATCATGTGCAAAGTTTGAATTGATTTCTTAAGTCCTTTCGAAAGTTATCGTGTACATCAGCCAGCCACACAGACGGACGGACATGGCTCAAACAACATTAAAAATTCGTGAAACGGATTTGGTCCAAACTTTTTTCTGTCCCAAATGATATAAAGAATATCGAATTTATCCAAACTTGAGCAATTTCACTTTGCCATTTAGAATACACGGACATTTTTACTTATAAGCATTCGTTTATATGTATTTCTCGCTTTTATGCATCAGAAATTTAGGGATTTTAATTCAATCCCATGAAAAGAAAATCGGATATATGCAGCTCCACAATTTGTGCGTACATTTTCCCATATCTACTGAAATTAGTCCAAATAAAATATGAAACAGTGAAGTAAAGTAATGTTTAATTTAAAATAAATATCAAAAAAAAAAAATAGTGAAAATTGAAATTAAATGCAGTAGGAAGCTGGCAATATCCAATAAGTACGGATACTGTACATTTATTTCATTTTAAGAAATAACAAGTAAAAACGGAGTTAAGTTCGGCCGGGCCGAACTTTATATACTGCTGTCGATTTTCGTAGAAGTGCAGTAATATTACAGGAAAATATAAATTGTTAATATAGCCAAACCAAAATAAATACAAATATTGACAAAATATTTTTATAAATAAATATAATATTTTTATTATTTCGAACCACGCTCATAAGGCAAGGTTACCACTACATTTACACTATATCGAAATAATCCTTCAATTCAAAAAAATAAATATTCTTAAATATATTTATATTTTCAAAAAAGCTACAGAAAAGTACAAATTTTGAAAATCCATTATCTCACGCACATAGTGCAAAATAACCTAACTTCATGATTTAACCAATTTTTGCCGTAAAAGTAAAAAGTACGAATTTGGAAAAAGAGGAATGTACACACAAAATTCCATGATTCAGCTGTGAGCACTTGGTTGGCCGATTTTTATCCCCTTTTTTCAATTTTACCACCTTATGAGTACGACTTTGTAAAATCTCTTTATTTGACGTGTCTAGGCAATTGAAGGAATGTACACACTGATCGATTTCATCATTCTAGCTATAACCGTTTAGTTGGTACTATTTTTATCCCTCTGTACGCAAGGTACGAATTTGAAAACAAATTTTATTTTTCGTTTCTACGCAGTCGGAGGAAAGTATACTTCGAATTTCACGACTCTAGCTGCTGTCAGTTGGTTGGTACTACTTTTATCCCCATTTACCATTTTAACCCCAAAAGGTACGAATTTCCAAAAATCCGTTTATTTTACGTGTCTACACATTCAGATGAATGTATACACCGAATTCCATTATTCGATTATTATTCTAAGCTGGTATCAGTGAATGGCAATGATATTGATGAAATAAATGAAGTCTCTTGAAATCTATTTTCTACACACACACACATATTTATTATATGACCCCGAAGACGTAATAAACATCTGTCCTTGTGTCCGTCAATCAATCCCTGAAGTTACTAAAGTAGTCCCCTTTTTATACCCTCACTCTACAGAGTAGGAGGGTATTTATCATTTGGGACAGACAAAAAGTGTAAGGCATTGACTTAAGACCCTAAGTATGTTTGGACCAAATCCGTTTCATGACTTTTTAAACTGTTTGAGCAATGTCCGTCCGTCTGTCTGGCTGGCTGGCTGGTGTACACAATAGCTCTCGAAAGGAGGTAAGGAATCAATTCAAACTTTGTACTTAGAAATAGTTTTCCCAAACTTAGTTTAAGTTCCAAGATGGGCGAAATTGCCACGCCCCTTCTGGTTTCTCCCACACAAAAAGGTCATATTCCTATGTTAAATTAAAACCAATGTATCTTCCAAACCGATATTCGGAATCAGATATATTCTGGAATATGATAATGTTTATACACTCCACGAGAGTATTATGTCTTTGTGCATTTGTTTGTAATTCCCTATAGGAAACGAGATAGACCCACTGTTAATTATACCGATCGTCTTAGAATCACTTTCTGAGTCGATTTAGCAATGTCCGTCTGTCTGTCTGTCCGTCCGTCCGTCCATCTATTCTTGTAATCACGATACAGGTCGCAATTGTAGACAGAACCAAATGAAACTTTGGACAACGATGTTTTTCGGGATAAGGACGAACGCTATTTAATTTGAAGAAAATCGGTTCATATTTAGATATAGCCCCCATACGAATTTCACTCCCGATTTGACTCTTTTCACTCTAGATACCACATATTACAACAGATTTTCTTTAAAATGGCAAAACATCTTATATTGTAACTAGAAACACCTGTAGTAAAAATGTGTTAGATCGGTTCAGATTTATATATAGCTCCCATACAAATTTCTCTCCCGATTTGACTTTTTCCACTCTAGAGACCACAATGTATCAGTTTGTCTTCAGATTTGGTAAAACATCTTATATTTCCACTAGAAACACCCATGGTGAATATCGGTCAGATCGGTTCAGATTTATATATAGCTCCCATACAAATTTCGCTCCCGATTTGACTTTTTCCGCTCTAGAAACCACATATTGTATCAGATTGTCTTCAGATTTGGCAAAACATCTTATATTTAAACTAAGAACATCTACGGTGAAAATAGGTCAAATCGGTTCAGATTTAGATATAGCCCCCATACAAATGTCGCTCCCGATTAGACTTTTTCCGCTCTAGAAACCACATCCAGTACCTGATTTTCTTTAAATTTGGCACAACATCTTATAATCAAACTAGAAACACCTATGCAGAAATTGGGTAAGATCGGTTGAGATTTAGATATAGCCCCCATACAAATGTCGCTCCCGATTTGACATTTTCCGCTTTAGAAACCACATCCTGTACCTGATTTTCTTTAAATTTGGCACAACATCTTATAATCTAACTAGAAGCACCTACGCAGAAATTGGGTAAGATAAAAAGACCTATGGTGAAAGTGGATAAGATCGGTTCTGATTTAGATATAGCACTCATACAAATGTTGCTCCCGAATGTTTAACCGATTTTGGCCAAACTTTACATATTATATTTCACCAATAAACATACATGGTGAAAGCGGGTCACATCGTTCCAGGTTTCATATACCCCCATGCAAATGTCCTTTCCGATTTAACATTTTTTGTCAAACACATACAATTACAGGATGCAAAAATCCTTCCCGTTTTCACTTTTTTACCGAATTGAATTGCAATGAGAATTGTTTGGGTGGTGTCCATACTTTGGTATAACCCAAATGGGGCCCATTCTGATATATTACAGCTCTAGAAACTACATCTTACATCGGATCTTAATCAAATTTTGCAGATCATGATATTTTTTCTCGGATAATTGGATTAAAGATAATTGACTAAAGATGAATTTATAGTAACTTTATAATTTATATGAGCTACATAAAATTGCTCCCATGAAATACCTGGGTTTAGTAATCAAAGCGAGGTACATACGCAGGGAGTGGTGTAGGGTATTATATAGTCGGCCCCGCCCGACTTTAGCCTTTCCTTACTTGTTTTTTAAATAGCCAAACCAAAACAAAAAAATAATTTTATAAATAAATACAATATTTTTGTTATTTCAAACCACGCTTATATATATCGAAATAATACTTCAGGTCAATTCAAAAAATAAATATTCTTACATTTATTTTTTCAAAAAAGTAGCATAAATATTAATAGATAGTGAGTGCTACAGTTGGTTGTATTTCCATTCCATTTTAATTCAAAAAGTACAAATTTTGCAAATCCATTATCTCACGTACACAGTGCATGATAAATAACCTTACTTCATGATTCAACCAATTTTTGCAATTAGAGGGATGTACACTAGAGCGTACCAGGTTACAAGTAAAAAAAAAAGTTCGCCGTACACCTTCGAATATGAAGTATTATTGAAAGGTAGTTTCAAAAAAAATTTTTTTATATTTTTATGCCGAACGTAGGGGTCGCGCTTTTACATTTTTCTATATAACTTCTGCATTTATAAACGGATTTTAAAGTGTGATACATCGATGTTTTTGTCTCGACGAGGCCGATTTTTTGTCTTTGAAGTCATTGAGCTCAAGCATGATTCATGATTTTATGCGAGCTTTAATTTTCTGATATTAGAGTGGTACATTAGGGTAGTAGCAACTGAGATATGATGGGTAAGTACCAGAAGGGGTGCTTGAGCTCAATGACTTCAAAGACAAAAAAATCGGCCTCGTCGAGACAAAAACATCGATGTATCAAACTTTAAAATCCGTTTATAAATGCAGAAGTTATATAGATAAATGTAAAAGCGCGACCCCTACGTTCGGCATAAAAAAATAAAAATTTTTTTTTTGAAACTACCTTTCAATTATACTTCATATTCGAAGGTGTACGGCGAACTTTTTTTTGAGGTACGCCCTAATGTACACACCGAATTTCATCATTCTAGATGTAGCCGTTTAGTTGGTACAATTTGTATCCCTCTGTATACATTACATCGCTTCCTTGGTCTATCCGAACTTCCCTTCATCTTCGGCGTTATTGTTAATCGAATCTACCACCTTGATTTGTGGAAAATCGATTTGAACTCCGAATTTCGCACTTCCACTTCATTAAGCTTTCCACTGATCCAAGCAACATTCCATAGGTGTGATCATTCTTCCCGCCATTCCTTCGCCCTTGGTCCTCATTCATTATTTCTCCCATTGGCCTCTTCACCTTCTCTTCATTTTCAGCTTTGTCGTTCTTCGAGTGTACCACCTTGATTTGTGGAACATCGATTTGAACTCCAACTCCTCCAAAAATAATTTGTTTGCAATAATTCTCATATACTCCAAACTAATTCAGAGTATAGCATAATTCGTCCTCTACATCTACGTTTATCTCCTCGGCCCTCTTGTGCGCGAACGTTTTCCATCTCTAAGAGAACAATTCATCAATAAGTAATGTCCACATTTTTAAGGAGTTGACTCATGTTCGGCTTGCTCTATTACCAGCAGAAAATTGTGGGTGGCAACTATAAAACTGTTGTACCAAATGACGTATTTACAGCAACTATTTTTACAGATTGTCCCACACCATTCTTCCTCGAGCATATGTTCTTTTGTTCTAACGCTAGAAACTTTCTAAACTGTGGTCTACTCCTACATTCCCAACACCTAGTTATTAACTAGTGCATAACCAGGTGTGGGACGAATCTGACCACTAAGCACTACTGTGTGTCCATGATTATATTCTTTTGCCAATTGCCGTATATTTACATACATCAAATCGAATCAATATCAGATATTTTTTTAATTTAAATTTAATGCGGTGTATCAAAGCCACGGTTGTCATTCAAACTCCGAATGCAAGGTCGCTCAAAAGGTCGATGCAGAGATGCTGGCCAGATGACGGTCATTGAGAGACAGAGTGGAAAAAACTATAACATCAGCAACCTTGGTTGGACAAAGGTAGAAAGAAGCCCACAATGTCAAAGCCTCATGCAAATCTATTGCAACACTTGCAGTCCATAAACTCGGGGAATATATGTGATAATTCTCAAATAAGTGACAAAGATAATGAGCAAAATATTTAAGAACAGAATGCACGACATTAATTATAGCTCTACTCAGATGGCGATAATACGAACAACAACAACTTTGAACTGAAGTCTTGACTTATAGAACAACAACACCCCACATACGAATGTAAGTGCGCGTGCGCACAGTAGGCAACAGCAACCAGCCACTGGTGGCTAGTAAGCCAATCTAGAACATTTGAATGTATTCACACACACACTCATGCACACCCATATCTTTTTTGTCTTTTGATGGTGGAATTTGATCCAAAAAAAACGACGCACATCGACATACCCGAATAGGTGCGTACTCGCAAGCATTTGAATCTTAAAAAAAAGTTGGTAACCTTTACGAATGCAAAAAGCAACAAACTAAAAACAAACAAATATCGAAATATAAAAACCAAACTAAACTAATCTAATTACATTATCGCTAAAATATGTTCTTAGAAATGTGTTGTGTTGTTTTTTGCATACGACGACTTACATTTTTTATCTTAGTTCAGTGTTCAGAGACAAAAAAAATATATAAAACAAGATCAGTTTTTAGTACGCTACAGCCAGTTACGGTCATATGTTTCACATGGGAACGACGGGTATAAATATACATATGATTACACCCAGTTAGAGTTTTTGATATGAAAAGAGTGCACTTGCAACTGGATCTTCTCTCCATCTCCATTTCAGACAAAAACAAGTAAGAAGGCGTTAAGTTCGGCTGGGCCGAATCTTATATACCCTCCACCACGGAGTGCATTCCACAGTATTACCAGCAGATTAAAGGATGTCGACTTTACATATAAGCACAGTACCATATTACGAAAATTGTGATATTTTTATGCACATTTACTATAATTGTTTACTATTTCAAACTATAATGTATACTTATGCGCACTGTTTAAAATCTACTACTACAAATAAATACAATGCTGTAATTGTGAAAGTGAACATGCCTAAATATTAGGCGGTTGTCAGTCGCCATTAGAAAGAAGCATTTCCAGACACAGACAAAGTGATAAGAAAAGTATAACTTTTAAAGATATCCCCAGATTCGCCCAATTCCCCGACCAAATGTACAAATTTCAAAAAAAAACTTTTTTCGAGTCTTCATAGTTTCAATGTCAGCAGTTTGGTAGGCCCCATTTTTATCCCTTTTTTATTATATCCCTTAAAAGTACGAATTTCGAAAAATCTCTCTATTTTACGTGTCTACGAATTATTGGGACGTCCACACCGAATTTCATGATTCTAGCTGTTGTCGTATCATAGGTACTAAAGGGTGATTTTTTAAGACTTGATAACTTTTTTTTTAAAAAAAACGCATAAAATTTGCAAAATCTCATCGGTTCTTTATTTGAAACGTTAGATTGGTCCATGACATTTACTTTTTGAAGATAATTTCATTTAAATGTTGACCGCGGCTGCGCCTCAAGTGGTCCATCCGCTTAGTCCAATTTTGGCATTTCCACGTTTTTGAGTAACAGAGGCCCAATTGCTGCGAACGGCGACGAATCGATAATTGATGGTCATCATTAACATTGACCGATACAGCTGCGATATTTTCTTCAGTTCGCACTCTACGTAAGCGTGTTGGTGGTTTAATGTCCAACAATGTAAATTTGGTGCGAAATTTAGTCACAATAGCCCGAATAGCCGCTTCAGTGGGTCGATTAAACTGACCATAAAATGGAAGCGTGCGATGAACTTTCTTAACAGAGCACGCATTTTGATAATAAAATTCAATGATTTGCAAGCGTTGCTCGTTAGTAAGTCTATTCATGATGAAATGTCAAAGCATACTGAGCATCTTTCTCTTTGACACCATGTCTGAAATGCCACGTGATCTGTCAAATACTAATGCATGAAAATCCTAACCTCAAAAAAATCACTCTTTATATGTTATCCCTTTTTTAGCATTTCGCCCGCTAAAACTTTTATTTTCTTTGTGGTGCTTCCAAGCTACAAGAGGAATGTCCGCAACAAATTTTAACTGTATGAAAATCAGAAATTTAATTAATAAGCCATATATATAATGGATATAATACTTCAATTCATAAAGTAAATATAAGGGAGCAATCATAAATACCCAAAATATTGGGGGATAGAGAGTGTACTTTCAGCTACAGTCGTTTGGTTGGTTGTATTTCCATCCTATTTTAATTTTAAAAGTATAAATTTTGAAAATACCTTATCTCTCACGTACGCAGTATAAGACAACTTCATGATTCTATCATTTTTTGTCGTAAAAGCAACAAAATAAAGTACGAATTTGTAAAAAAAATATTTTACGTGGCTATGCAGTCAGAGGAATGTATACACCGAATTCCATGATTCTATCAGCGGCCATTTTGTTGTTACCGTTTGTATCCCCTTTTTCCAATTTTGCCCCCTCAAGAATACGACTATCTAAACTCTGTTTATTTTACGTATCTACATAATTAGAGGGATGTACACACCGAATTTCATCATTCTAGCTGTATTCGTTTAGTTGGTACTATTTCTATCCCCTGTAGCCATTGTATCCCTTGAAAGTACGAATTTGGAAAAAACGCTTTACTTTTCGTGTCTACGCAGTCAAAGGAATGTATACTCCGAATTTTATGATTTTAGCTGCGTTTATTTGGTAGGTACTATTTTTATCCTCTTTTTCCATTTGAACCCCAAAAAGTACGAATTTTGGAAAGTTCTTTTATATTACATTTCTTTTATTCTACGCAATCACAGTAATGTATACACTATTATTCTAGGTGCAGTCGTTAGGTTGGTACTATTTTTATCGCTCTATCCCCATTTTACCCCTTAAAAGTACAAATTGAGAAAAAATAGTTGTATATTATGTATCTAGTCTATTAGAGGTGTGTACATGCCAAATTTCGTTGTCGTTTCAAAGGTACTATTTTTTATCCCTTTTCGTCCCATTTCGCCCCCTACAAATAAATATCACTCTATGGTGCCCGTTTTATGCTCTAAAGGGAATGTGAATTGCACATATCAAGTAAATACAAGCTATTATGTTCAAAAAACATGCTGAAATACTCTAAATATTAGGGGTATTTTCAGTCCTTGTGAGGGAAAAAATTTTCCCTCTGGGCCGATTTCGCCCACTTTCAATCCCAACCGATCTGCAACCATGATACACATTTAGGAAAAATTTGAACCTCCTAGCTCATTTCGTTCGGCCGCTATCGTACTTTCAACAGACAGACAAACAGACGGACATGGCTATATCGTCTTAGAATTTTACCACGACCCAGAATATATATACTTTATGGGGTCTCCGATGAATATTTTAAGGTGTTAGAAACGGAATGACAAAGTGAATATACCCCCATCCTGGAGGTGGAGGGTATAAAAATGGTAATTTCACTTAAACTTTTTAAAATCAAAAATCTTGGCGCGGACTGCAAGATTTCAGTATTAAAAATTTAAAAAACCTTGATACTTCTTCCGTCCGTCCATCCTGGTGGTAAGCTGATTCATTTTGTTTTTCTTGATGGTTTGTAGTCCTCCGTTTTTTGACAATACCCAAGCATTTTCCCTTCGGTTGCCTTAATCCCTCCACTCACCGAACGTTTTTAGTCAGTCCATCTTTCAGGAAATATCAGACCATATTAGTCTCTGGGCTCAAACTTCAATTTCCGATTAGAGCAACATTAATTTCGATATTCCAGTTCGTGGATCGCCCAATTATTCTTCGCTCCTTCACAATACTTGGGTCAGTCGGACTTTACTTCAGTTCGCTAGCTTATTTCTAAGTTTTGATGATTTTATTTTATAATAAGATCTTGCCTTATTCCTGCGTCTCTCAATAGTCACTTCACGATGTTCATCGGCCTCCCTCTAATCAGTCCACAGTTCATCCTTCTTTATCTTAGTTCGGTCCACCTGAAAAATCTACCCTCGATACCTTTAAAGACTTTTCTATTATCTAAACAGCAGTCCATTTATTATTATTATTTATTTGGTTAGCACAATATTAATTTGGTTCTATCGTCGTCTCGACATTGCAGTTCGTGGTTCGTCCGTACCTCCCCTTCTTTCGCCCACCATTCACTTGGATCGACTACTATTCGCTCCTTCGCAGTATTTACTTGGGTCAGTCGGACTTCACTTCAGTTCGCCAGCTTATTTCTAAGTTTGGACGGTTTTCTACTTTCTGGGATCATACGCCTTTCTTTCTCACAATGGTCACTTCATTTCACTATGTTCATCGGCCTTCCTCCAACCTCTAATCAGTTCATCCTCCATTACCTTAGTTTGTCTATACTTACATTGGCCATTCCGCTCTTCTTTTTATACCCTCCACCTCCAGGATGGGGGTATATTCACTTTGTCATTCCGTTTGTAACACCTGAAAATATTCATCGGAGACCCCATAAAGTATATATATTCTGGGTCGTGGTAAAATTCTAAGACGATATAGCCATGTCCGTCTGTCTGTCTGTTCAATGCACAATAGCGGCCGAACGAAATGAGCTAGGAGGTTCAAATTTTGCCTAAATGTGTCTTATGGTTGTAGATCGGTTGGGATTGAAAGTGGGCGAAATCGGCCCAGAGGGAAAAATTTTTCCCTCACAAGGACTGAAAATACTCCTAATTTTAGAGTATTTCAGCATGTTTTTTGAACATATTAGCTTGTATTTACTTGATATTTGCAATTCGCATTCCCTTTATAGCATAAAAGGGCACCATAGAGTGATTTTTATTTGTAGGGGGCGAAATGGGACGAAAAGGGATAAAAATGGTACCTATCAAATAGAAACACGAAATTTGCCGTGTACATTCCTCTAATAGAGTAGATACATTATATAAAAGTATTTTTTCTAAATTCGTACTTTTAAGGGGTTAAATGGGGATTGAGGGATAAAAATAGTACCAACCTAACGGCTGCACCTAGAATAATGAAATTCGATATATGCATTCCTCTGATTGCGTAGACACGTAAAATAAAAGAACTTTCCAAAATTCGTACTTTTTGGGGTTCAAATGGAAAAAGTGGATAAAAATAGTACCTACCAAATGACAGCAGCTAGAATCATGAAATTCGGAGTATACATTCCTCTGACTGCGTAGACACGAAAAAAAAATCGTACTTTATTTTGTTGCTTTTACGACAAAAAATGGTAGAATCATGAAGTTGTCTTGTACTGCGTACGTGAGAGATAAGGTATTTTCAAAATTTATACTTTTGAAATTAAAATAGGATGGAAATACTACCAACCAAACGACTGTAGCTGAAAATACACTCTGTCCCCCAATATTTATGGTATGCATGATTGCTGCCTTTTATTTACTTTATTAATTAAAGTATTATATCCACTATATATATAGTATACAAATGTTGGTAGTCTTGGCTTATTTTCAATGCGAATGGGGATATCTTTAAAATTTATACTTTTCTTATCACTTTGTCTGTGATATGGTACTGTGCTTCCATGTAAGGTCGACATCCTTTAATCTGCTAGTAATACTGTGGAATGCACACCGTGGTGAAGGGTATATAAGATTCGGCCCGGCCGAACTTAACGCCTTCTTTCTTGTTTTAGTTAGTCTATCCTTATGTTACATCGGACTCCGTACGTTGGTTGATTCATTATATCGTTCTGTTCTTCCCTTTCCTTGAATAATCTATTCTTCATTTGGATCGTTCATTCTTCCGCTGTACCTCATCTTAGTTTGTCAAACCTGTCTTTCTTGACATTTTCGCTTCTTCCATTCGATGTTGCTTCGTCCGATCCGGTACATTCATGCTTCTCTTGGTTCTTTCAAGCATCTTTTAGTTATTTTATGTTTATATCATTTCCTCCATTCTAGGTACGGTTCATTCGTTCTTTTCTCGGTTCTTTCAGACTTCTCTTGGTTCGTTTCAACCTCTCTTGGTCCTTTCATGTTTCTATCGTATTCTCCATTATTATATTAGTTCGTTCGAGGTTTACTCTGCTTGTCTAGATTCTTTTGTTAATTATTTGTCATCCCGCCAGATACTTTCGGTTCCAATTTGTTTTTCTCCTTGCATCCTTCTTTCATCTTCATTGGTCTCCTTCCCTCTTTTAATAGGTTAGGTTTTGGTGGCTCTAAGACACTTAGACCAGAAGAGATTCGTTATGATTCCTCGTCGGAACCAACCTGTGCGACTTACGACTTAAACGACTATGTCTGGCAATAGCAAGACAGAGACAGAGAAAGTGTTCGTCTACACAGCTTCTACAAAATTAATTTATCTCGATGCACATCTCTGGGCATGTATACTTATTCCCAGCAAAAAATCTCGTTACCAAGTAATGTGGGAAATAAGGCAAAACCAAAAACCTTCACTACTTATTTTTCTGATCCGTTTCTAATTATTTGTACAAAGGGATTGTAAAAAAATAAGTACTTCCACGCACGCTTACAAAAAGTTAATATATAAGTACTGGTTGGTAAGTATGTTGGTTGACGTTGTTGTGTGTTGTGGTTGGGGGTTTGTACACACAGAAAAACAATTCTAGCAACTGCAACTTATTGCAACTTCATTATATTTCAAATTTTGTATGATAAACAACGACACCACGGCAAGCGCACGCATAAACAAAAAAGTACAGTTTTGTTGTTGTAACAAAAGGAACAGATGTGTTTATAATATAGTATTATTAATATTTTAACAACAAAATAAAATATTTTTTAAATTTCAATATAGTTCAACCAGTTAACTTTATGATTCTGCAAAGAAACAACCAACATTCCGCGTAACATGTGCACGCTTCGATTGACATGAAGTAACAAAATTTGCTTCACCAATCGAAAATATAAAATCCGTTCAATCTTCGAGCGACGGTCGCGGCAGCATCGAAATGACTGGAAGTCAAAGTTACACACAACTCAATGTTAACCAAAACATGGATGTTTTGTTGCTAATAAATACTTTTTTAAACCATTATAAGGAGACTATTATTTCATACTTCAAAATAATGCCGGGCGTAATGGGCTCTCATTACTAGGTAATGCCAATAATAATGAGGTGTCATTACCAAGTTTTTGCTGGGTTACTCTGTGCCCCATGTTTAGGTCTGCCCACCTGCTGTTCGCCAGCTCCAGTGCCTTTTGTCTGAGCTGTAGCTTGCACGAAGTGTAAAACTTGAAATAATGGCCTAATACCCTGACGTCCCTAGATGGGGCGTATATACTACAGTTCTGGAATCGATCCACTGACATGGTACAGCCCAACATATGTGATCCTACGATCCTGTTGGTTCAAAGAAATTGGTTCTAAAGTTCTACAGTTTTGTCTGGATATCACCCGAACAGTTTCTTCTTTGGAAGAAGATCTCTTTGAAGAATCCCTTCCGCTGATTCATCCATCATTCCATTCAATCGCCCGTACAAGTGAATCCTTTAGATTTTCCACACAGCTCGTTCAGTTAGTTCTTCTGATAATCGAAGAATTCCTACTTTTGGCTCGCTTTTGCTCGTTCTCCTCTTTGGATCGTTCATTAGTTCGTTCTTTCATAGGGGGTTCCTATCGCCGATTTCCTTCTTTCCTATCTTCATACGCTGTTTTTCCTCCTTTTCTCGATTATAAAGGGTGGTTAAATTGTAAGGGCCGATGTTGAATGTGAACCACACCTAAACGTCACGTTTTTTTCTGCATTTCATTTGACATTTCTCAATGTCAGACTAATTCAATTTGGCGTTCAAATCAAACTGCATATCGTGCACTTCGTGATTTTTTGATCAATTTAATCACACATTTTCACCTCATTGGATTCGTCAGTAAGCCGAATTGTCGCATTTGGGCAAATGATAATCCAAGGCAGTTACTGTGAATGGTCTTCGCTATCGTGAGTTCGTTATCATAACTTTTTATGGCCCGAATTGGAAGATATGGATGTGGACGATATGTGGTTTCAACAGGACGGTGGCACTTGCCACACAGCTAACGAAACAATAGCTCTTTTGCGCGACAAGTTCAATGGCCTCTCACATGGTGGCGAAATCAATTGGCCGCCAAGATCATGTGTTCTGACACCGTTGGAGTGGTTTGGGGTTATTTGAAAGAAAAGGTGTACGTCGATAAGCCAGCAACAATTCAAGAGCTAAAGGCTGAGATAATTCGGCACATTAACGGCATAGAACCTCAATTATGCCTCTGCGTCATCTAAAATTTGGGCCATCGGATGGAAGAGTGCCGCCGAGGTCGCGGCGCACAGTGGAATATTTGCATACAAGCTGCTGTAAAAAATAACAAGGAATAGAGCTAGGACCTTGAAATTTCGCACACATCCCTTATATCGTCAAATTAGATCAAAAACAATTTTTTCTTTAAATCCGCCCACAACCACGCCCACCTCCCATGTAAGTTACAATTAAAAAATGTCATAATTTTCTTATTTTAATATATATGTGAATACAAATCATTACCAGTGATTTCATTTGAGTCCACAATGAAAATTATCAGTGCCACGCCCAACGCCCAAATAAAGTTGTTGGTTTATTACGATTTTCGTAATTTCGATTATTTATAAAAATAATTTTATTTTTTTATCGATGACACACGGCTATTATAGCTTTATACTCAACTTAAGATTAATATCGACCCAATATTTACATGCGTCGCATGCCATAAAACCTTACATCCCTAAAGTGCTTTAAATAAATTTTCCTAAATACATTAACAGAGAACAACGAACAATGAAACCATACTTTATTGCTTCATTTTTGGCTTAAAAGGTTTTACCATTTCAGTAATTAAAACGATGTTGGCATCATTTTGAAAATGAATAAATGAGACAATAGTTTAACAATATTTGTAAATGCCGAGGCATTGGTTGGACTCGCGATAATATTTAGTTTTATACAGTAGAAAGTTACCAATACTGAATAAATACAACCTTCGGGTAAACCTCTGTCTGAAAAGGGAAGCAAAAACGTAATTACACTTTTTTAAATGCAACAGAACACTTAAAGAGCTACTATTTTTTACGAACTAAAAGAAATTTCGATAAGATACATGATTTTCGAGATACATCCCGATAAAATAACATCTCTTATGATGAAATTTTTAACTATTTTAGCGTTTATGTACTTTAAATACATCCACATATTGGCAAAATCTTTTAGAATATGCTTAGTAGGAATGTTCTTTGCAAAATTCAATCATTAAAGTTGAGATTTGGGCCCATGAAATTTGAGAGTTTTTGCCGCTGATAATGATACTGTGCGGCGGCCATTTGGCCGATATTTTGTTCCATACACAATTGAACCATACCAATATTATCATAATAAAAATAAAAGACAATAATTTCCTAAATTACACTATGTAACAAGATTTTTGTCCCTGGGTTGTAATTGTTATTTCCTAGTCAGTTAGGTCCCAAAAGTATAGAAAACAGCTATTGTCGCAAGATAACTTTGATTTTGTGAACTATATTGCTTTGTTATGGGTAAAATAAATGTTTCTATTAACTTTTTTATTAGACGGTACTTTTCTAATTTTTTTTTTCAGGATGGTACAGAGGGGAAAAGAGAGCTATGAAGTTTGCTGTGCCAAGAGTTTGGAGAGAACCCACTGACCATTCAAGCAACTGCTTCTTCTGCATGGTGGACCCTTCCAAACGTCGGACTGGCAAAAAAGCAAGTCAAATCATGTATCCTGACATTCCTTCATCCATGGCTCCAGTTCCACACAGCTCTGGCCTCCCCGTTCCTACACCTCCAGAGAAAGAGCAGGTGTCTTCCCGTGAGAGCCCTGATTCCAAGAGTGAGGAAGACAATGAAGGTGAAGGATTTAATTTACTAGCTGATAACAAAAACCCATACTATCCCAACCAAAAGGACATGAATGATTTGATCAGAGATCTTGGTCTCACCAAGTCCAATGCTGAACTTTTGACGTCCAGACTGATGCAGTGGAATTTGCTGGATCCTAGTGTTAAAGTCTCATGTCAGAGGAAGCGTCACGAACTTTTTTCCAACCGGTCTCTTCGAGGAAATCGGAATTGATTTCAAACCAAAAGAGTGGCGCCTCGAGTCTCAAAGCCGTGTTGCTTCACAATGGCAACAAGTATCCGTCTCTTCCTCTGGCGCACTCAGTATCTCTCAAAGAGAACTACGACAATGTCAAGAAAGTGCTGAACGCATTGAAGTATGAGCAATATGACTGGGAAGTGATCGGAGATTTCAAAATAGTGACATTCTTAATGGGCCTGCAAGGCGTTTACACCAAGTTTCCTTGCTTTCTTTGCCTGTGGGACAGCAGGAACGACAGTGCACACTACAGTAAGCGTGAATGGCCACAACGAACTGAATTCACAGTGGGGAGGAACAACGTCAAGTGGGAGCCCTTGGTGGACCCCCAGAAGGTACTGATGCCACCACTCCACATCAAACTGGGTCTTATAAAGCAATTCGTCAAAGCACTCGACAAAAATTCTTCAGCGTTCAAGTACCTACAAGACTTGTTCCCTAAGCTCTCTGAGGCGAAAGTTACAGCCGGTATCTTCGTTGGACCACAAATAAAGAAAATCTTCGAATGTGAGGAATTCCCCAAGAAGCTGCTTGGATGAGTTTTATGTCAGTGGTACAGGGATTCCTAGGCAATCACAAAGCCGCAAACTACGTGGAGCTGGTCGAAAGTCTGGTGGAGAACTACGGCAAAATGGGCTGCAGGATGTCTCTCAAACTCCATATTCTGGATGCACATCTTGACAAATTCAAGGAGAACATCGGAGCATATTCAGAGGAGCAAGGCGAGCGCTTCCATCAGGATATAATGGAATTTGAGCGGCGATACCAAGGACAATACAATGAGATGGGAGATTACATTTGGGGATTGATTAGAGAAAGTGACTCGCAGTATAAACGCAAATGTCGAAAAACCACGCGCTTCTGATTTATTTTTATGTTTTTGGTTTTCTGAAGTTTTAATAAAATCTAGTTTTGATTTATATGTGCTGTTCTGTATGATTTTCTCTGTAGTGAAAGACTCAAACACTTTTTTCTCATAATTTTAGCATATTTTAATGAATCACATTGTCCTGGTCACAAAAGCAAAGTTTCAGAGGAATATTAGGTGGTTTCCATACTTTTAAAACATAACAGACTAGGAAATAACAATTACATCCCAAGGACTGAGAATTTTTTTATTTTTGTTACATAGTGTAATTTGTGTTTTGTTCAAAATCAACATCGGCCCTTAAAATGTAACCACCCTTTACCTTTCCAACGAACTTTCTATCCAGTCAGCAGACATTTCGTCTTCTTGTTCTATTCCGGTGGTTGGGTTCGTTCTTCGCTTCAGCAGATTCTTATCACATATATCTTTCATATATACTTTATCTGTTTCCCATTAAATCTCCACCTAATCATCAGCAGGGTAGTATTCCGCAACAGTCTCCTCCACCATGACATTCTCACATGCTTCTCCTATTTCCATTTTGATACTGCTGCTTTTGCAGTCTCAGCAGCTTTAGATGCTGATTCAATACTAATTAAACGTATTTTACATATACATATATTCGTAATATTTGCTGTATTCAGCGAACAAAAAAAAACGCTCGATAAAAACTACTCGACGACTAAAAACTATAACGACATTGAAAACGTTCTAGGTATGCGGCGTGCGTGATATGTAGCAGCCCGGCTTGCGAAAAAAACGCAAATGCAAAACACATTTACATGACAAAAAACAATCTGTTGTCATGACGGTACAAAAGATATGCCATGAAATGAAATATGCAACGCATATTTTATGTTCTGATGCAGATACGGCAAACAACTGCAACAACAGCGACATCAGCGATATCAGCAGCACCAACCATGAGCCAACCATTCTTAATGATAAATTAGCACTTACGTTCATTTTTATTTTGAACAGATCTGCGCCTTTTCTCTTCGCCACTAAAGTTTCTTAATTTGTAGCAAATTGTCACCTTAATTTTTCACTGCGTTTCGGGTCGAGATATAAAAGTTCACATATTTTCTGTTTTTTTTTTTTTTTTTTTGGGGGGGGGGCCGTCAGCATTCTCTGCTGCTGCGTGCAACAACATTCTATAGAGTTCGCCACATATAGCCAGGCACTCATTGCGTTTTGGGTGATTCAATCTTTCGAATGCGCGTTTTTTTGTAGTTCGTTTGCTCGCCGTTCGATATATTGTCTCCCACACGTCACATTGTAATCAACTCCAACGCTTAAACAAAATTGTGTTGCCATTAAACAAACAAAAAATATGGATTTTCAACTTAGAACGATTGAGCAAAAAAGAAACCAAATCAGCTTTGAAATGTGTGAAGCTGTGTGATTGTGCTGTGCGACCGTATAACAACAACACTTTGACAATGTGAACTATATATAATTCATGTTTTATATACATGCCAGCCGACAAAAACACACATAGGTTTCATGACAAGGGGATTAGTTGTTAGTTGGTGATGTCGTTCGGAAACTTTAAAGAACCCCAAATGGAAATGGTGGAAAACAAAACATATACCAGTTACTCTTTTGTTAATGTAACAACTTAAGGGAAATATTTTAAAAACAGATTGTCCTTCTCTCTCTCGATATATTTCATTTTTAGAAGAGCCTGGAAGAAGCAGGCCCAATCATGACATTATAATCCTTGTAATAAATATTTATGCCGACAAGGAAGGAAAAATATCTTTGGTCAAACTATCGGAAAATTAAGCCTCAATAAGACCAAGAAAATGTACTGGAGTTAAAATGAGGTCCAGAAAATGAAGGAGCAACGGACGGCGGACTATAGTATTAAAAACCCCAACTCTAAGTTTATTCAACTTTACATACATTGCTTTACCATATTAGGAAAATTATATAATACAGGGTTTTCCAGCAAGGAAAAATGCCAAAGGAAAATGCCATTTTTTGAGATAAATGGTCGGATGTTTATTTCGTAATAAAGAGGAAGGTATGCCCTTAATAATGAAAAACAACATCAGCCAAATGGCCATCACGACCACGCTTACAGGACCATATCCTTTTCATGAAATTTTCCATAACCAAATCGCAAAGTGGCTGCCCTATGTCCTCGATAGCCTCACGAATTCTATCTTTGAGGCCTTGAATCGACGCTGGGCTGCTGGCGTAGACCTTATCTTTTACGTGGCCCAAAGGAAGAAATCGCTAGATTTTAAATCACAAGATCTCGGCGGCCAATTGTGATCACCTCTTCGAGAGATAACACGGTCCGGAAACTTTTCCCGTAAAAGAGCAATGGTTTCGTTGCTTGTGTGGCACGTAGCGCCGTCTTGTTGAAAGTAAACGTTGTCCAGATCAATACTATCCAACTCCGACCATAAAAAATCATTAATCATCGCTCGATAGCGCAATCCATTCACCGTAACTGTTGATCCAACCTCATTTTCGAAAAAGTAAGGTCCAATGACCCCGCCGGACCATAAACCGCACCAACCAGTCACACGATGAGGATGGAGAGGCTTCTCAACAATAACTCTTGGGTTTTCAGAGCCCCAGATGCGACAATTTTGCTTATTGACGTAGCCACCGAGGTGGAAATGGGCCTCATCAGTCAAGATGATTTTTCGATGGAATTCCGGATCATTTTCATTCATGAATTTTAATAATTTCAATTCGATGTTAAAGCGTGTATCGTTCCATTTTTAGTAATGGCGTAGCGTCTACTTGTCAAATGTCAAAGAATAAAAGCTTCAAAAGTGACAGCTACCGAAATACCGGGTGATTCAAAATAACACCTCTTGTTGGAAAACCCTGTATTAATAGTCCTCTACTATATAAATATACAACTTCGAGTGGAATTAAAAAGAAAACATTAGAGAGCAATCTTCAAAAATGTACCCTAAATATTATTAGGTGGAAACAATTTCCCTCGAGACCGATTTTCCCCATTTGCAGCCTAAATGTCTGTACAATTTTGTTAGGAAAAGTTCTAATATTGAAGATCCAATATGTTACTCCTAATTTCATGATTTTAGCTACAGCCGATTGCCTGGTACCAGTTCCACTCCTTTTTCCATATTTATCCCTCAAAGTACGAATTTAGAAAAATTCGTTCCTTTTTTCCGCGTCTACGTAGACAGACGAGTGAAAATACTCAATATCATGATTCTAGCTGCAGCCGTTTGATTGCTGCCAAATTTGATCCCATTTAGATCCTGATTACGAATATCAGAAGATCTCTTTATTTTTCGCAGCACCGCAGTCAGATAAGTGTACACACCGAATTTCATTACTAAAGGGTGATTTTTTAAGAGCTTGATAACTTTTTTTTTAAAAAAAAACGCATAAAATTTGCAAAATCTCATCGGTTCTTTATTTGAAACGTTAGATTGGTCCATGACATTTACTTTTTGAAGATAATTTCATTTAAATGTTGACCGCGGCTGCGTCTTAGGTGGTCCATCCGCTTAGTCCAATTTTGGCATTTCCACGTTTTTGAGTAACAGAGACCCAATTGGTGCGAACGGCGACGAATCGAAAATTGGTGGTCATCATTAACACTGGCCGATACAGCTGCGATATTTTCTTCAGTTCGCACTCTACGTAAGCGTGTTGGTGGTTTAATGTCCAACAATGTAAATTTGGTGCGAAATTTAGTCACAATAGCCCGAATAGCCGCTTCAGTGGGTCGATTAAACTGACCATAAAATGGAAGCGCGCAATGAACTTTCTTAACAGAGCACGCATTTTGATAATAAAATTCAATAATTTGCAAGCGTTGTTCGTTTGTAAGACGATTCATGATGAAATGTCAAAGCATACTGAGCATCTTTCTCTTTGACACCATGTCTGAAATCCCACGTGATCTGTCAAATACTAATGCATGAAAATCCTAACCTCAAAAAAATCACTCTTTATAACTGCTGCCGTTTGGTTGGTACTATTTTTATCCCCTTTCGCGCCATTTTCCGCCTAAAAGTACAAATTAAAAAAAAAAACACTTTTTATATCGCATATTCACAATCAGATGAATGTACACAACAAATTTCATGATTTTAGCGTTTTGGTTGGCACCTTTTCTATCCCTCTTTTCCAATTGTATCCCTTAGAAGTGCGAATTTTGAAAATGTCCCTCTATTTGATTTGATTTATTCTATTCTATTTTACGCATCAACGCAATTAGAGAGATTTACATTCCAAATTTCATGTTTCTAGCTATTGTCGTATCATTGGTAGCATTTGTATCCCTTTTTGTCCCATTTCGCCCGCTAAAACGCGTATTTACTTTTTGGTGCTTTTACGCTACTGAGGAATGTACGCAACAAATTTCAATTGCATATAAAGCAGAAATTAAAAAAAGTTGCTTATACAGGGTTTTCCAATAAGAACTTGACAACTTTTTTTTTTAAATAAAACGCAAACCATTTGAGATATTTCCAAAACTTTATGATCGACTTCAAATACAATCAAAACATTTATGAATGGAACTCGACTTCGTTCATATGGCAACCGCGGGCACGTCGGCAGCGGTCGATTCGTTGGACCCAATTTATGATGACTCGGTCACACATTTCGGCCGTAACGGCCGCTATTTCGCGTTCAATGTTGGCTTTGAGTTCTTCCAACGTCGTCGGCTTGTTGGCATAAAGCAATGATTTGACGTAGCCCCAAAGAAAAAAGTCTAGAGGCGTTAAATTGCACGAACGAGGCGGCCTATTGACTGGTCCATTTCTCGCCAAACTTAATCTTCAATAAATCGATTGTAACGTGTGCTGTGTGGCATCGTCCTGTTGAAACCACATGTCGTCCAAGTCCATGTTTTCCAATTCGGGCCAAAAATAATCGGTAATCATGGCGCGATAACGATCACCGTTCACAGTAACGTGACACCATCGACGAAAAAATATGGCCCAATGACGTCGCCGGCATGCAAACCGCACCAAACAGTTATTTTTTGTGAATGAAGTGGTGATTCATGAAGCACATGTGGATTTTCACGAAACCGATAACGCAGATTTTGCTTATTGACGAACCCATTGAGCCAAAAATGAGCTTCGTCACTGACGATGATTTTGCGATGAAATTCGTACGCGAAAGACTCACACCACAACAGCGTCTCAAAAATGTTCAGGTGTATTCTGCAGCTTGACTTGTCGTATTTAACTTGTGCAAGAATTGAAGGCAGACGACTTAAATTTGCGTGTTATTTTCAGTGAATGGGCTCTTCAGTTACTATGATCGAACTGGATCTTCCGAATGAACCACCTCAGACGTAGTCATGGCCAACATTTACAACATTTAACCGATAATAAACATTTTAAGTTCTCTTTCAAATTTATGTTTTGGTTTTACATTATAAATCAAACATCACCCGTTATAAATAAAAGTAACAAATAAAATCACTATTTAAACAGAAATTGAAGGGTTATAATTTCTACATTTATCCATAGATTTTTTCAAATAGGCACCGTTTTCTTCGCTAAATTGCTAGCCTTTCAAAAATGAAATAAAGTATTTTTTCGATTTTTATTAAATTTTGTATACTTTTTTCGTGCAAGCGAAAAGTTTTTTTAAATCAACTTTTTTTAATGACTGTTACTGAAGCACTGTGTCCAAGTGATAAATATATTACTACCTAATCAGACCTATACTCCTAAAAATAGAGTGCAAATACTAAAGACATCTTCGTCCATAAAAAATATCCATAAAAAATTTTGGTTTTGATTTTATGGAAGAGTATACCACAAACTACATAAAAAACAAGTAAGGAAAGGCTAAAGTCGGGCGGGGCCGACTATATAATACCCTACACCACTCCCTGCGTATGTACCTCGCTTTGATTACTAAACCCAAGTATTTCATGGGAGCAATTTTATGTAGTTCATACAAATTATATAAATTATATTCATATAATTTATATGCTATAAATTCATTTTTAGTCAAATTTAACGAATATGGTAAATAATATGGTAATTGATCCAATTGTCTGACAGACAAATACAAATTATACAGTAGTTAAAAAAAGTCATACCAAAGTATGGACATATGGGCATCACCCAAACAATTCTCATTGCAATTCAATTCGGTAAAAAATTGAAATCGGGAAGGATTTTTGCATCCTGTAAATGTATGTGTTTGACAAAAAATGTTAAATCGGAAAGGACATTTGTATGGGGGTATATTGAAACCTGGAAGATTTGACCCGCTTTCACAATGTCTGTTTCTTGGTGAAATATAATATGTAAAGTTTGGCCAAAATCGGTTAAACATTCGGGAGCAACATTTGTATGAGGGCTATATCTAAATCTGAACTGATCTTTCCCAATTTTTGTATACGTGTTTCTAGTTCGATTATAAGATGTTCTGCAAAATTTAAAGAAAATCGGGTACAATATGACGTTTCTAGAGCGGAAAATGTCAAATCGGGAGCGACATTTGTATGGGGGCTATATCTAAATCTGAACTGATCTTACCCAATTTTTGTATACGTGTTTCTAGTTGGATTATAAGATGTTCTGCAAAATTTAAAGAAAATCGGGTGCAATATGTCTTGTATGGGGGCTATATCTAAATCTGAACCGATTTTACCCAATTTTTGCATACGTGTTTCTAGTTCGATTATAAGATGTTCTGCAAAATTTAAAGAAAATCGGGTACAATATGACGTTTCTAGAGCGGAAAATGTCAAATCGGGAGCGACATTTGTATGGGGGCTATATCTAAATCTGAACCGATTTTACCCAATTTTTGCATACGTGTTTCTAGTTCGATTATAAGATGTCCTGCAAAATTTAAAGAAAATCGGGTACAATATGACGTTTCTAGAGCGGAAAATGTCAAATCGGGAGCGACATTTGTATGGGGGCTATATCTAAATCTGAACCGATCTTTCCCAATTTTTGTATACGTGTTTCTAGTTGGATTATAAGATGTTCTGCAAAATTTAAAGAAAATCGGGTGCAATATGTCTTGTATGGGGGCTATATCTAAATCTGAACCGATTTTACCCAATTTTTGCATACGTGTTTCGAGATCGATTATAAGATGTTCTGCAAAATTTAAAGAAAATCGGGTACAATATGACGTTTCTAGAGCGGAAAATGTCAAATCGGGAGCGACATTTGTATGGGGGCTATATCTAAATCTGAACCGATTTTACCCAATTTTTGCATACGTGTTTCTAGTTCGATTATAAGATGTCCTGCAAAATTTAAAGAAAATCGGGTACAATATGACGTTTCTAGAGCGGAAAATGTCAAATCGGGAGCGACATTTGTATGGGGGCTATATCTAAATCTGAACCGATCTTTCCCAATTTTTGTATACGTGTTTCTAGTTGGATTATAAGATGTTCTGCAAAATTTAAAGAAAATCGGGTGCAATATGTCTTGTATGGGGGCTATATCTAAATCTGAACCGATTTTACCCAATTTTTGCATACGTGTTTCGAGATCGATTATAAGATGTTCTGCAAAATTTAAAGAAAATCGGGTACAATATGACGTTTCTAGAGCGGAAAATGTCAAATCGGGAGCGACATTTGTATGGGGGCTATATCTAAATCTGAACCGATTTTACCCAATTTTTGCATACGTGTTTCTAGTTCGATTATAAGATGTCCTGCAAAATTTAAAGAAAATCGGGTACGATATGACGTTTCTAGAGCGGAAAATGTCAAATCGGGAGCGACATTTGTATGGGGGCTATATCTAAATCTGAACCGATCTTTCCCAATTTTTGTATACGTGTTTCTAGTTGGATTATAAGATGTTCTGCAAAATTTAAAGAAAATCGGGTGCAATATGTCTTGTATGAGGGCTATATCTAAATCTGAACCGATTTTACCCAATTTTTGCATACGTGTTTCGAGTTCGATTATAAGATGTTCTGCAAAATTTAAAGAAAATCGGGTACAATATGACGTTTCTAGAGCGGAAAATGTCAAATCGGGAGCGACATTTGTATGGGGGCTATATCTAAATCTGAACCGATTTTACCCAATTTTTGCATACGTGTTTCTAGTTCGATTATAAGATGTCCTGCAAAATTTAAAGAAAATCGGGTACAATATGACGTTTCTAGAGCGGAAAATGTCAAATCGGGAGCGACATTTGTATGGGGGCTATATCTAAATCTGAACCGATCTTTCCCAATTTTTGTATACGTGTTTCTAGTTGGATTATAAGATGTTCTGCAAAATTTAAAGAAAAACGGGTGCAATATGTCTTGTATGGGGGCTATATCTAAATCTGAACCGATTTTATCCAATTTTTGCATACGTGTTTCTAGTTCGATTATAAGATGTTCTGCAAAATTTAAAGAAAATCGGGTACAATATGACGTTTCTAGAGCGGAAAATGTCAAATCGGGAGCGACATTTGTATGGGGGCTATATCTAAATCTGAACCGATCTTACCCAATTTTTGCATACGTGTTTCTAGTTTGATTATAAGATGTTCTGCAAAATTTAAAGAAAATCGGGTACAATATGACGTTTCTAGAGCGGAAAATGTCAAATCGGGAGCGACATTTGTATGGGGGCTATATCTAAATCTGAACCGATCTTTCCCAATTTTTGTATACGTGTTTCTAGTTGGATTATAAGATGTTCTGCAAAATTTAAAGAAAATCGGGTGCAATATGTCTTGTATGAGGGCTATATCTAAATCTGAACCGATTTTACCCAATTTTTGCATACGTGTTTCGAGTTCGATTATAAGATGTTCTGCAAAATTTAAAGAAAATCGGGTACAATATGACGTTTCTAGAGCGGAAAATGTCAAATCGGGAGCGACATTTGTATGGGGGCTATATCTAAATCTGAACCGATTTTACCCAATTTTTGCATACGTGTTTCTAGTTCGATTATAAGATGTCCTGCAAAATTTAAAGAAAATCGGGTACAATATGACGTTTCTAGAGCGGAAAATGTCAAATCGGGAGCGACATTTGTATGGGGGCTATATCTAAATCTGAACCGATCTTTCCCAATTTTTGTATACGTGTTTCTAGTTGGATTATAAGATGTTCTGCAAAATTTAAAGAAAAACGGGTGCAATATGTCTTGTATGGGGGCTATATCTAAATCTGAACCGATTTTATCCAATTTTTGCATACGTGTTTCTAGTTCGATTATAAGATGTTCTGCAAAATTTAAAGAAAATCGGGTACAATATGACGTTTCTAGAGCGGAAAATGTCAAATCGGGAGCGACATTTGTATGGGGGCTATATCTAAATCTGAACCGATCTTACCCAATTTTTGCATACGTGTTTCTAGTTTGATTATAAGATGTTCTGCAAAATTTAAAGAAAATCGGGTACAATATGACGTTTCTAGAGCGGAAAATGTCAAATCGGGAGCGACATTTGTATGGGGGCTATATCTAAATCTGAACCGATTTCCTCCAAATTCAATACCGATGGTCCTTGGCCAGAAAAAATAACTTCTGCCAAGTTTCATGACAATCGGACAACAATTGCGACCTGTAGAGTGCGAACAAGCTTAGATGGACAGCAGACGGACAGACGGACAGACAGACATCGTTAAATCGACTCAGCTGGTGATTCTAAGCCGATCGGTATACTTAAAGGTGGGTCTAGCTCGATTATTTCTTGGTATTACAAACATTTGGCGCGAAACTAACTTATAATACCCTAGACCACGAAGTGGTGTAGGGTATAATAATTTTTAGGTCTGAGACACAAAAACAATTTTGTTGAATAGTGACTATATGATACCCTCCACTTTCTACCCCATTACAAGTGAATTTGGGGGAAAAAGTGAAATCGGGAACGATTTTTATATGGGTACTACATAATGAACCGATGTGACCTACTTTCACAATGTATGATTTCATCTAACATATAACGTTTTCTGCTGGATTATATCAAAATCTTTAATACCTTGTGAGAAATTAAATCGGGAAGGACATAATGTTTCCATTTGAATATAAGTAGTTATGGAAAATTTGAAGAACATCGATTAAAATATGTGGTTTCTAGGGTGCAAAAAGTTAAATGGACATCGAAATTTGTATGGGAGCTATATCTAAATCTGAATCGAGCTCACTCACTTTCACCACAGGCGTTACTACTTTAAATATAAGGTTTTGTGTCAAATTTGAAGAAAATCGGCTAAAATATGTAGTCTTAAGAGGACAAAAAGTTAAATGGAGGCCGAAAATTTTATGGGAGATATATCTAAATCTGAACCGCAGATATTTCTAGTTCAAATATAAGGTTTTGTGCCAAATTTGAAGAAAATCGGATAATATATGTGGTTTCTAGAGAGGAAAACATCAATTCGGGAGCGAAATTTGTATGGGAGCTATATCTAAATCTGAAACGATCTTACTCATTTTTACAACAGATGTTTCTAGTTACACTCTAAGTTTTTGTGCCGAATTTAAAAAATATTGGTTCAAATATGTGATCTCTAGAGCGCAAAAAGTTAAATGGAGAACGAAATTTGTATGGCAGCTATATCTAAATCTGAACCGATCTGCACCACTTTCACCACAGATATTTCTAGTTTAATTATAAAATATTGTGCCAAATTTGAGGCAAATCGAGTAAAATATGTGGTTTCTACAGCGGATAAAGTCCAATCGGGAGCGACATTTGTATGGGGGCTATATCTTAATCTGAACCGATCTTCTTCAAATTAAAAAGGGTTCGTGCGAGACCCACAAAACTCACTTGTGCCAATTTTTGTTAGGATCAAACAATAATTGCGACCTGGACTTTGATTACAAGAAAAAATGGACGGACGGAATCGATTCAAAAAGTGTTTCTAAGTCGATCGGTATACTTAACAATGGGTCTATCTCCTTTCCTTTTGGATGTTACAAACAAATGCACAAAGATATTTATATTTATATAACAATAAATTTATAAAATTGTTAAACAAAATTTTTTAAATTAATAGTATTAAAATAAAATAAAATATTGTTTATTTACAAAGAAATAATAAAGAAAATGAAAAATAAAATATTTTTCCCTAGCCACGATTCGAACCCGATACCTTCTGGATGCCAAGCGGACACTTTACCACAGTGATGGCATCGTTCCCACTCACTTATGAAAATGCTATTCCTGAAATGTTTCGGAAGTTGTTCAAAATAACTTCCTCAAATGCGTGAAATATGCAATTTTAGATTTTAGGATGCGACTAAAATATGATTCCTTTGGAAGTACTCCATTTTCTTTTCAGACCTTCTTTTCATGTTTAATAAGTACCTTATCTCCTCTAAATGATTTTTGAGTTTTTAAATGCATTTCTTTCCAATTGGGTTGCAATTCAGACGTCATTTAAGCCATAATTATTCAATTAGCTTAAATAAAGTGGAAGTGCACCACATACAAACAAACAAAAACAGACAGACAGACATGCAATGTAATGCAGGCAGCACTTCAACTGAATTTTCAATCTGAATCACACGGCATGCGACCCACCAACCGACCGACCGAGAGACCAACCAACCAGCCAACCGTTGGATGGATGGATGTTGAGTCTGGTTTTCATTGAAAACAACAACGAAAACTCATACATTCCCCCCCGCACTCCTCTATCAAAGCCCCACCGACCACTGGCTCTGTGTGAAGCTGTATTAAATGTTTATTTAGGTCCGGTTAGATTTGTACTAAGACCATTTGCCTTTTTCGGCAATCAAACAGTGAATATATAGAAACCAAAAAAAAAACAACAATATTGACTGAACCAATCCAACGGCAACTCAAGTGATAATTGCTGCAGACACATGTTTACTAACAACAACACCAACAACAAAAACTAACATTAAAACAATTAGAATAAACAAATTGAATGAACCTTTCGTGGAAAAAAGAAAACACACCCAGAAACCACACCAGACCACACCACAGCACCAACAACAAATCACTGTAAAATATGAATGATAATGGATTTTGATTTTAATGGACTGACAACCAAATCGCACCAATTAAATTTATTTATTTTGGCTTTATTATAACAACTTTTAATTTTCGAAATATTCATTTGGTTGTCAGACTGGCAGATGCGGCCTTGACATCCACCATATAAAATGTTTTAAATGGTAACACCTTTAATTCTAAATACTGCATCAGGACTTTTGGAACCCTCTAGTTCCTCAATGTAGGGGTCTTTTTGGTGCAAAAAGGTAAAAACACCCCGAAAATAATGCCTCAAATTCCCAATGTGGGGAAAATATGTTCCAAAAATTGGGATTTTTTTAAAAAGGTCACCATTTTACAAGGAAGAAGTAAGAAGTCAACAGTTGGGTCTAAGAAAAATATACTAAAAAATGTGTAATCGGTGCTTTGCGATTTGAGAATTTTTGCAAATAATTTTTTTTTGACAAATTTTCAATTTTGAAGGGGACCTACCGGGAAGAAGCCCATTACTTACAAGACAGATACAGACAAAGTGACTGCATTATTTTGATAAGAAAAGTACCAATTTTAAAGATATCCCCATTCGCCCCATTCTCGCCCAAATGTACAAATTTCGAAAAAAAGCTTTTCGTTTCGAGTCTTCATAGTCAGAACACCGAATATATACACCGAATTTCATGATATCAACTTCAGCGGTTTGGAAGGTCTCATTTGTATCCCTCTTTTTCAATTATATCCCTTAAAAGTACGAATTTCGAAAAATCCCTATATTTTACGTGTTTATGAAATTAGAGGGATGTACTCACCGAATTTCGTGATTCTAGCTGTTGTCGTATCAATATAATGGAAATAATACTTCAATTCATAAAGTAAATATTTATAAGGCAGCAATCATAAATACCCTAAATATTGGGGGATAGAGAGTGTATTTTCAGCTGCAGTCCTTTGGTTGATTGTATTTCCATCTATTTTAAATTCAAAAGTATACATTTTGAAAATACCTTGTCTCTCAGGTACGCAGTATAAGACAATTTCATGATTCTACCATTTTTTGTTGTAAAAGAAACAAAATAAAGTACGAATTTGGAAAAAAATTATTTTAGGTTGCTATGCACTCAGAGGATTGTATATACCCAATTCCATGATACTATCTGCGGCCATTTTGTTGGTACTATTTTTATCGCCTTTTTCGCATTTTACTCCTTAAAAGTACGACTTTCGAAAATTTCATCATTCTAGCTGTAGCCTTTTAGTTGGTACCATTTGTATCCCTCTGTTCCCATTGAATTCCTTGAAAGTACGAATTTGGAAAAACGTTTTTTGCGTGTCACTCAGTCAGAGGAATTTATATCGCGAATTTCATGGTTCTAGCTGCATCCATTTGTTTGGTACAATTTGTATCCCCTTTTTCCATTTTATACGCAATCAGAGGAATATATACACCGAATTTCATTATTCTATGTGCAGCCGTTTGGTTGGTACTATTTTTATCCCTCTATCCCCATTTAACCCCTTAAAAGTACGAATTTAAAAAAAAAAACTTTTATATTATGTATCTACTCTATTAGAGGAATATACACGACAAATTTCGTGTTTCTATCTGTTGTCGTTTAATAGGTACAATTTTTATCCCTTTTGTCCCATTTCGCCCCTTACAAATAAAAATCACTCTATGGTGCCCGTTTAATGCTGTAAAGGGAATGCGAATTGCAAATATCAAGTAAATACAAGCTAATATGTTCAAAAACATATTAGGGGTATTTTCAGTCCTTGTGAGGGTAAAATGTTTCCCTCTGGGCCGATTTCGCCCACTTTCAATCCCAACCGATCTGCAACCATAAGACACACTTAGGGAAAATTTGAAGCTCATAGCTCATTTCGTTCGGCCGCTATCGTGCTTTCAACAGACAGACAGACGGACAAACGGGCATGGCTATATCGTCTTAGAATTTTACCACGACCCAGAATATATATACTTTATGGGGTCTCCGATGAATATTTCAAGGTGTTACAAACGGAATGACAAAGTGAATATACCCCCATCCTGGAGGTGGAGGGTATAAAAAGATGTTTAAATAGTTTGTATATTAAGGAGTACAGTTTTTCATTTGATTCGTAGGGGGTGAAATGGGGCAAAGAGGGATAAAAATATTACATAGTACATATTAAACGACAACAACATGAAATTCGGTGTGTACATTACTCTAATTGGGCAGATTCATAATATAAAAGAATTTTTTCCAAATTCGTACTTTCAAGCAATACAATGGGTACAGACGGATGAAAATAGATTAAATTCGTTTTGTACATCCCGCTAATTGCGTAGACGCGTAAAATAAAGAGATTTAGAAAGTCGTACTCTTAGGGGAGTAAAATAGGAAAAAATGGGATAAAAATGGTACAAACCAAATGGCCGCAGCTAGAATCATGGAATTAGGTGTATACATTCCTCTGGCTGCATATACACGCAAAATAAAAAGATTTTTCCAAATTCGTACTTTTTACTTTTACTGCAAAAATTGGTCGAATCATGAAGTAAGTTTATTCTGTACTATGTACGTGAGATAATAGATTTTCAAAATGTATACTTTTGGAATTAAAATAGAATGGAAATATAACCAACTGTAGCACCCACTATCCACCAATATTTATGGTATTTTTTAAATATAAATATAAGAATTAGGATATCCAACCGATTAAATTTTATTCGATTAATCGAATATTGAGTATCAAATATTTGTTCGAATAATCAGAAATGGTCGATTTTCGAATAACCAATAATTCGATTAATCCGTACCAAACAATCGAATATTTGAAATGTTATACTACCATACATTTTCGGAGCGAAATATCATTTAGGAAAGTATAAATAATTCCACAAAATTATTTTGTTTTATATCTACCAAAGTTTGGAAGGCATCATTCAATATTTAATGAAAACTTTGTGAAAATTAAATTCTTGCTTTGCTAGCTCTCAGTCTATTTGGAGTTGAAAAAACGTTTCAGAATATCCTGTCACTGAAAGAGAAACTATTTTTGCGTAAATTAGCCGTTTGTCCGAACTGAACGAAACAATAAGAATAGTATAAATTCCAGCAAAAATACGAAAAGTAGAATCGAAATACATACAAGATGATTTTTTATATTTAGATAATCCATATATATATAGTTTAAAGTTATTGGTAGCCTCTCCTTTTAAGTGTGGTTTGAGGTTATAAAAATATTATATTTATTTATAAAATTATTTTTTTAATATTTGTATTTGTTTTGGCTATTTGGCTTTTTACTTGTTTTTATTTTTTGTGTTGTTTGATTTGTGATCGTTCTGATTGATTTTTAGGTGGTTTTGTATGTAATACATTCGAAGCTACCCAGCTATTTCGATCAAGTCTTTTCGTGTTTCTAGCTGTTGTCGTTTAATTTGTACCATTTTTATCCCTTTTTGCCCAATTCAACCCCTTACAAATAAGAATCACTTTATGGTGCACGTTTTTGCTGTAGGGGGAATGCGCATACCAAATATCAAGCAAATATAAACAGACATATTCAAAAACATGCTTAAATACGCTAAAATATTAGGGATTATTATGGGTATTTTTAGTCCTTGTGAGGAAAAAAAAAATTTCCCTTTGGGCTGATTTCGCCCCGTTTCAATCCCAACCGATCTACGACTATAAGACGCATTTATGCAAAATTTGAACGTTCTAGCTCCTTTCGTTTAGATGCTAGCGTGCTTTCAACAGACGGACGGACGGACATGGCTAGATCGTCTTCGAATTTTATGAAGATCAAGAATATATATACTTTATAGGGTCTCATGTCGATATATCAAGGTGTTACAAACGGAATGACAAAGTTTGTCATCATTATCCTTAATATTAATATTACTGCACTTCTACGAAAATCGACAGCCTCTGTGGAATGCAATCCATGGTGGAGGGTATATAAAGTTCGGCCCGGCCAAACTTAACGCCGTGTTTACTTGTTTTTATAAAAAGGATTGTAAAGAAATAAGTACTTTCACGCTCGCTTACAAAAAGTTGAAAAATAAGTACTTTCACGCTCGCTTACAAAAAGTTGAAAAATAAGTACTTCCACGCACGCTTACAAAAAGCTAATAAATAAGTACTGGTTGGTAAGTATGTTGGTTGACGTTGATGTAAATCATGGTTGGAGGTTTGATCACACACAACAAAAAAATTCTAGCAACTTTATTATATTTAAAATTTTGCATGATGAAAAACGTCACCACCGCAAAAAAATACAATTTTGTTGTTTAGCAAAAGAAAGCGAACAATAAGAAGAATGGGAAATATATTTTCTATTCTTATTGTAGTTGTTATGTCGATAAGATAGTATTATAATATTATTTTAAAAAATAAAATAAAACCGTTCTTAAAATTCTTCTTTGTTCCATAATATGATCTTCTTTATCGGAAAAGAGAATTTCTAAAGTAATCTTTACTATAAATTAGTTAAGTGTAAACACCACTTTATAAGGGACTATCAAGTTTGAGACGCTAGGTGTCGCTGCTTCAGCCCGTAGCCACGAGTAACAAGAGAGTAATGAAATTCGGTGTATACATTCCTATAATTGCGTAGACACGTAAAATAAACGAATTTTTGAAATTCGTACGTTTTGGGGTTAAAATGGAAAAAGGGGATAAAAATAGTACCATTACTCTGACTGCGTAGACACGGAAAATAAAAGGTTTTTTTCCAATTCGTACTTTCAAGCAATACAATGGGTACAGACGGATAAAAATAGTACTAATTAACCGTCTACAGCAAAATTGTACATCCCGCTAGGTGTCGCTGCTTCAGCCCATAGCCACGAGTAACAATTAACTTCGCAGCTGATCCCTCTATAATTTTTTCTTGTTTTGGCATTGCATTGTTGCCATTTTTGTACGGCAAATAAAATTGTTTTGATTTCGGATTAAAGGCACGCACGAAAAAGCAAAAACAATAATTAATGTCTGCGCTCCACAATTTTGTAAACGCCAAAGACCACCGGGCTAAATGGTCGTTTGTGCCGCACTTATGGTTCATTTGATCTGATCTGTCTGTCTCGATTTTATGATTTTAATTTTTTTTTGATAATTTTTTTTCGTTGGCGTTTATGGCCTTTTCTTTGATTGTGAGCGCAGACAATGAATTATGGCTTTAGGCTATGATACGCTGGCGGTATTATTGTTAAGTTTTAGTACGTTACTTTTTTGAAAAGTAGTCAAATCGATTAAATGAAAAAAAGTATTGTAACTCAGATAGATACGAGTCGAGTGTATTATCCATATCTAAGCAAACATCGAATGGAAAACTAACCAGAGCTATGTGGCGCGAATAAGTGCGTGAGTGCCTCCGCATGTCGTGCGTGTGTGTGTGTGTTTGTATTGGGGAGCAGGAGTGTTATAAAGTGTCACCACGGTATGGACTCTTAAACGTTACACGCATGTCGCGCAGTCGCAGTCACCGCCACAATCCAAGTCGATGTCGTTCTCCTTCAAATTACTAAACGTAACTCAAGCGTATGACAAATATGCGATCAAGACACACACACACACTCTACTATTTTGTCCATTCTAAAATGAAATTTTTATAAAATAACAAAAAAAACAGAAATCAAATCTACAAAAATAAATCGTAGCGATTTTTTTTTTTTATAAATATTTCATATCTATCTTAGACTAAATTTAGTGTGTCGTGTGTATGCGTATATATGCGTGTGTGTATGTATCCATGTTGCTTTGATATCGTCGTTTGAGTCATGTTTTTAATTACTTTTAACCCCAAAAAGTCTTAAATATCGCCTTGATTAGGTTGACACCAAAAGCTTTAAGCCATGGCGCACAAAAAGTCTTGTGATTGGCTTTTTCCAATCGATTCCACTCCTCTCACACACAGGAGACAGGCTGAAAAACTGAAAGTTTGACATTAAATGTGTTATCGACACTCCAAAATCGAACTCATGCTGTGGCAACACATTTCTTTAGATGCTTACACTGTTCTACAAATATTTGGCATGAGATGCCAGCTGGGGGCATCGATAACATGATTCACTGAAAGTTGTTATGATTATGAAATTTGTTATCGAAGCTCCAAAATCGATATTGTCATGGTAACTCTTTTCTGTTGATGCTTGCACTGTTCTACAAACATTTGGCAGGAGATGACATTCGTAGAGTGGAAATAAGTATTCAAAATAATTATTTAAAAAATGCTATCCTTTGAATCGTTGTAGCCCTCTAAAGCCGGTAACAGGATGAGGAAATGAAAAACTGAAAACGCCAACAATCTACATTGTGCCTATAGTTTCCGGTTCAAGTGTAATGACTTTTTTCTAAATGGTCATACGGTGTAATCAGCGAAATTCTCGCATTCCCAATTAACATTTGGGAGTAAGTCAAACCAAAACTCAAACTCATCACTTACCCTTCGAATTACTTTTACATGGGTATATCATTGGGGGAAGGACTTACTCGCAGCCATACCAAAAAACTAAAGAATAATTAATTACGCCCACGCCCATATCGCAAAATTATGTAAAAACAAGTAAAAACGGCGTTAAGTTCGGCCGAGACGAACTTTATATACCCTCCACCATGGATTGCATTCCACAGAGGCTGTCACTTTTCGTAGAAGTGCAGTAACATTACAGGAAAATGTTAACATTTTTGTAATATAGCTAAACCAAAACAAATAAAAATATTAAAAAATAATTTTACAAATAAATATATATATTTTTTTGAAAAATCTCTTTATTTTACGTGTCTCCGCAATCTGAGGGATGTATATATACACTAGGCTGGCATTGAAAAACAGTTTCCAGTCACTTTGGCATTTTTGTCCAAATCCTTTTTTTTTAAATAATAGAGCCTTGCAAGCACTTTAAGTATAAATTTTTAATCTAGTCTTAGAGTCACTTATTGGTGTTTTTTTCATAGCGACAATTGAAAAATTTTTCATATTTGGTGTTAATCTATATATATAAAAGAGTTGCGATATTGACTGACTGACTGATTGACTTATCATTGACCAGCCACCAGACTAAACGGCTGATGCCAGGGTCAGGGTAGTTCCGAAATATGACGCATACGTCTACTAAGAAAGGGTTTTACGAAATTCGTACTTTTAGGTTGTAAAATGGGACAAAAAGGGATAAACATCGAACCTTCGTCCTGACTAAACGGCAGTACCTAGCGCGGAATATAAATGCATTTTGTACTTTTAAGGGTTGCGCGGGACAAAAAGGGATAAAAATGGTACCAACTAAAGTATTGCAGCTAGAATCTTGAAATTTGATATGTAAGTTCTTCTGGCCATGTAGAAGCGCAGTAAAATTGGATTTTTCGAAATTTGTACTTATAAGAAGTGAGCGGGACAAAAAGGGACAAAAATGGTACCAACTGAAGTATTGATGTGTAAGTTCTTCTGATCATCTAGAAGCGCAGTAAAATTGGATTTTTCGAAATTTGTACTTATAAGAGGCGAGCGGAACAAAAAGGGATAAAAATGATACCAACTAAAGTATTGCAGCTAGGATCTTGAAATTTGATGTGTAAGTTCTTCTGACCATGTAGAAGCGCAGTAAAATTGAATTTTTCCAAATTTGTACTTAAAAGATGTGAGCGGGAAAAAATGGATAAAAAAGTACCAACTAAAGTATTGCTGCTATAGTCGCGAAATTTGGTGTGTAAATTCCTCTCACCACATAGAAGCGCAATATAAGTGCATTTTGTACTTTTAAGGGTTGCGTGGGACAAAAGGGATAAAAATGGTACCAACAAAAGTATTGCAGCTAGAATCTGAAATTTGAATTGTAAATTCTTCTGCCCATGTAGAAGCGCAGTAAAATTGTATCTTTCGAAATTTGTACTTACAAGAGGTGAGCAGGACAAAAGGAGATACAAATAGTACCAACTAAATTATTATAGCAAGAATCGTGAAATTTGGTATGTAAATTCCTCTGAGCATGTATAAGCGCATTAAAATTGGATTTTTCAAAATTTGTACTTCTAAGGGTTGCGAGGGACAAAAAGGAATAATAATGATACTAATTTAAGTATTGCAGCTATAGTCGTGAAATTTGGTGTGTCGATTCCTCTGGCAACGTAGAAGCGCAAATCCAAATAAATTTTTTTCGAAATATATACCTATAAGGTGTGAGCGGGACAAAAAAGGATAAAAATAGTACCAACTAAAATATTGCTGCTATAGGCTTGAAATTTGGTGCGTAAATTCATCTGACAACGTAGACTTGCAACATGAATTGATTTTTCGAAATTTGTACTTTTAAGGGGAGAGCGGTACAAAAAGGCATAAAAATTGTACCAACTTTAAGATTACAGCTAGAATCATGAAATTTAGTATGTAGAATCGCCATCAAATTGGTTTTTTTCGAATAAAAGGCTCTGCGGTTGTAATTTTTTGTTAAAAACTGAGTAGAAAATGATAAAAAATATATATACGATGGGAGTTCAGCTGAAACAGTGCACATCGACAGGCACGTTCCTTCGACTGTATATGAATGCTATGTTTCCAATTTACTATTTTAGAAAAGAAAGTCAAATAAATACTATCCTAAAACAGAGACCGATAATAACAAATACCTAGCTTTTTCGCGTGCGAAGCTGCGGGTACTGCTAGTAAACATATTTGGTGTTTATAAAAAATCAAAACATTTCAAATGATGGCTAAATGATGAAAATTGGAAGGGAATTGGAAAAGTTTGAAAATGTTGGCTCTGAAAATCCATCTCCTGTATTAAGTTATTTTACAAACATGGAGCCAGTGACGTAATTTTTCGTCAGATATTCATCATATAGGCATCATTCGGAATACTTTTCTATATAGTTTTCATAACAAGGTTGGTACCATTTTATCCCTCTATACCCATTGTATCCCTTGAAAGTACGAAAAACCTTTTTATTTTTCGGGGGAATGTATACACCGAAATTCATGATTCTAACTGCGGCCATTTGATTTGGTAGAATTTGTATCCCCCTTTTCCATATTAACCCCAAAACGTATGAATTTCGAATAATGTAGCCGTTTGGTTGGTACCATTTTTATCCCTCTGTTCCCATTTTACCCCTTAAAATTAGGAATTTGTGAAAAAATACTTTTATTAAATGTATCCACTCAATTAGAGGAATGTGAACACCGAATTTCGTGTCTCAAATTTTTGTCGTTTGATAGGTACCAATTTTATCCCTTTTTACCCCATTTCACCCCCTACGAATAAGTAAGTACAAAAAATTAAAAAACATGCTTAAATACTCTGAAATATAAGGGTTATTATGGGTATTTTCATTCATTTGAGGGAAAAAATTTTCCCTTTGGACGATTTCGCCCAGTTTCAAACCCAACCGACCGTATTCCCAACCGACGTATTCCTGCGAAATACGGACGGACATGGGTAGATCGTCTTAGAATTTTATGGCAATCAAGAATATATAGACTTTATAGGGTCTCAGATCAATATTTCAAGTTGTTACAAATGGAATGACCCCCATCCTGGAGTTGGAGGGTATAAAAATCGCCAATTGTTTATTCCTAAACACATTACCCATATACAGTTGTGTTCTCCTGTTTTATTATCTTGGTACTATTCTCAGTTTTTCTTAGTATTCCTCCATTTAATTTTTCAAATTATTGGAGGTATTTTCTCCAAAGTGTGTTGTCATGCACCCATCCAGCGAGTCATTTATTTTTCGAATAATTTATCCATCCGTTTATAATTTAAGCCTACAGTGCCGATCTGAATTGTTTTGAGTACCAGCACAACAATCATGATATCTATCTACAATACATTGTCTCCGTTTCTAATCCACTTAATCAATCCGATTTTTGTTGTGTGCCACAGCAACAACCAGCAACATCGTAAACCTTGTCTTTTGTCATTTACTTACGCCTTTTTGCAGTCATTTGTTGTTGTTTTTTTATATTTGCCGACTTTTTTCCTGTGGCTGGGTGTAACAGCAACAAAGTTAGCGAAAAATCCATTTGAAATTGTGGCAAGTGAGTCTGAGGCTGACTTAACGTGTCAACCGACGTAATTGAGAGGCGTTCCCTGGCATCGCGTATCTAACGGATCTCCACGAATATCAGCTCGAGTAAAATTGAAAAGTGTCATACGACATTTTAAACATTTTCATTTGGGCGATAACTTTGAAATTTCTTAAATTTTGGTGTTAAAAATGTGAATTTTACGCAAATGTATTTAAAGACAGTGGGTTCGAGAAGAACGAGAAAGGAGATAGCTTTTGATTTATTTATTTAATAATTGATTAATTAATTTATTTATTTATTTATTTATTTATTAATTAATTAATTAATTAATTAATTATTTATTTAATTAATTAATTAATTAATTAATTAATTTATTTATTTATTTATTTATTTATTTATTTATTTATTTATTTATTTATTTATTTATTTATTTATTTATTTATTTATTTATTTATTTATTTATTTATTTATTTATTTATTTATTTATTTATTTATTTATTTATTTATTTATTTATTTATTTATTTATTTATTTATTTATTTATTTATTTATTTATTTATTTATTTATTTATTTATTTATTTATTTATTTATTTATTTATTTATTTATTTATTTATTTATTTATTTATTTATTTATTTATTTATTTATTTATTTATTTATTTATTTATTTATTTATTTATTTATTTATTTATTTATTTATTTATTTATTTATTTATTTATTTATTTATTTATTTATTTATTTATTTATTTATTTATTTATTTATTTATTTATTTATTTATTTATTTATTTATTTATTTATTTATTTATTTATTTATTTATTTATTTATTTATTTATTTATTTATTTATTTATTTATTTATTTATTTATTTATTTATTTATTTATTTATTTATTTATTTATTTATTTATTTATTTATTTATTTATTTATTTATTTATTTATTTATTTATTTATTTATTTATTTATTTATTTATTTATTAATTAATTTATTTATTTATTTATTTATTTATTTATTTATTTATTTATTTATTTATTTATTTATTTATTTATTTATTTATTTATTTATTTATTTATTTATTTATTTATTTATTTATTTATTTATTTATTTATTTATTTATTTATTTATTTATTTATTTATTTATTTATTTATTTATTTATTTATTTATTTATTTATTTATTTATTTATTTATTTATTTATTTATTTATTTATTTATTTATTTATTTATTTATTTATTTATTTATTTATTTATTTATTTATTTATTTATTTATTTATTTATTTATTTATTTATTTATTTATTTATTTATTTATTTATTTATTTATTTATTTATTTATTTATTTATTTATTTATTTATTTATTTATTTATTTATTTATTTATTTATTTATTTATTTATTTATTTATTTATTTATTTATTTATTTATTTATTTATTTATTTATTTATTTATTTATTTATTTATTTATTTATTTATTTATTTATTTATTTATTTATTTATTTATTTATTTATTTATTTATTTATTTATTTATTTATTTATTTATTTATTTATTTATTTATTTATTTATTTATTTATTTATTTATTTATTTATTTATTTATTTATTTATTTATTTATTTATTTATTTATTTATTTATTTATTTATTTATTTATTTATTTATTTATTTATTTATTTATTTATTTATTTATTTATTTATTTATTTATTTATTTATTTATTTATTTATTTATTTATTTATTTATTTATTTATTTATTTATTTATTTATTTATTTATTTATTTATTTATTTATTTATTTATTTATTTATTTATTTATTTATTTATTTATTTATTTATTTATTTATTTATTTATTTATTTATTTATTTATTTATTTATTTATTTATTTATTTATTTATTTATTTATTTATTTATTTATTTATTTATTTATTTATTTATTTATTTATTTATTTATTTATTTATTTATTTATTTATTTATTTATTTATTTATTTATTTATTTATTTATTTATTTATTTATTTATTTATTTATTTATTTATTTATTTATTTATTTATTTATTTATTTATTTATTTATTTATTTATTTATTTATTTATTTATTTATTTATTTATTTATTTATTTATTTATTTATTTATTTATTTATTTATTTATTTATTTATTTATTTATTTATTTATTTATTTATTTATTTATTTATTTATTTATTTATTTATTTATTTATTTATTTATTTATTTATTTATTTATTTATTTATTTATTTATTTATTTATTTATTTATTTATTTATTTATTTATTTATTTATTTATTTATTTATTTATTTATTTATTTATTTATTTATTTATTTATTTATTTATTTATTTATTTATTTATTTATTTATTTATTTATTTATTTATTTATTTATTTATTTATTTATTTATTTATTTATTTATTTATTTATTTATTTATTTATTTATTTATTTATTTATTTATTTATTTATTTATTTATTTATTTATTTATTTATTTATTTATTTATTTATTTATTTATTTATTTATTTATTTATTTATTTATTTATTTATTTATTTATTTATTTATTTATTTATTTATTTATTTATTTATTTATTTATTTATTTATTTATTTATTTATTTATTTATTTATTTATTTATTTATTTATTTATTTATTTATTTATTTATTTATTTATTTATTTATTTATTTATTTATTTATTTATTTATTTATTTATTTATTTATTTATTTATTTATTTATTTATTTATTTATTTATTTATTTATTTATTTATTTATTTATTTATTTATTTATTTATTTATTTATTTATTTATTTATTTATTTATTTATTTATTTATTTATTTATTTATTTATTTATTTATTTATTTATTTATTTATTTATTTATTTATTTATTTATTTATTTATTTATTTATTTATTTATTTATTTATTTATTTATTTATTTATTTATTTATTTATTTATTTATTTATTTATTTATTTATTTATTTATTTATTTATTTATTTATTTATTTATTTATTTATTTATTTATTTATTTATTTATTTATTTATTTATTTATTTATTTATTTATTTATTTATTTATTTATTTATTTATTTATTTATTTATTTATTTATTTATTTATTTATTTATTTATTTATTTATTTATTTATTTATTTATTTATTTATTTATTTATTTATTTATTTATTTATTTATTTATTTATTTATTTATTTATTTATTTATTTATTTATTTATTTATTTATTTATTTATTTATTTATTTATTTATTTATTTATTTATTTATTTATTTATTTATTTATTTATTTATTTATTTATTTATTTATTTATTTATTTATTTATTTATTTATTTATTTATTTATTTATTTATTTATTTATTTATTTATTTATTTATTTATTTATTTATTTATTTATTTATTTATTTATTTATTTATTTATTTATTTATTTATTTATTTATTTATTTATTTATTTATTTATTTATTTATTTATTTATTTATTTATTTATTTATTTATTTATTTATTTATTTATTTATTTATTTATTTATTTATTTATTTATTTATTTATTTATTTATTTATTTATTTATTTATTTATTTATTTATTTATTTATTTATTTATTTATTTATTTATTTATTTATTTATTTATTTATTTATTTATTTATTTAT